>JAHWFO010029299.1:0-23977 GCA_023313115.1 Rhysida immarginata
CCCCCCCTCCCCCTTCTATATCCTATTGATTCAACAATTGAGTTGCCTTGAAAATGGGCCTGGTTGAATCTTTATAGTTGCCGTTGACATTGCGCGCGCTCCCATAGAATTCCATGTTACTCCGTTTTGGGAAACTATTTAGTAAGGCTGATACATTTTTCTCGAGAACTTTTTTCATGTTGAACTCAGATTGACCTCGGTTGAATTAATGAGGCTTTAGCGGCAATAGGCGTGTTTTAAAACTCGAGGCAAGTGAAGCAGTCTGAGTCCGTGTGAGGCAGTGAGGTTTTAAAACTGAGGCAGTGACGTCAATTTCGCGTCGACTTCCGGTAGGCGAAACCGGTCTCACTGGCTAAGGTCAAAAACTCTCACCGGTGAGAAAAGTTAGCGCTTGGTCGGTCAGAAATCCCAGTTAGAAATTTGTGACGTCATTTTAACGCAGTCAGAAACGCCAGTTAGTGCTGCTATGCCTAACCGGTTAGTCTCACCGTCCTCACCGAGAAAAAAACGGTTAGCCCAGTGAGAAATTACGTCATCATTCTCTCACCGGTGAGGGTTTTTGACCTTAGCCACTGAGGCGAAAAACTCCTGCCTCGCTCGCCTCAGTTGCCTGCGAGACTGCACAAAGGATTTTTCATTATGGCGTCTTCGCGAAAAAACAACATTTCGCGATGAACTCAACGTAGCAAATTGCGTCTGTGTTTCGCTTGAAACAGCGAATAAGCTGGAAACAACATCAATTACACTGACAACAGCCAACACTAATTACAGCCTCAATATTACACTTTGCACCATACCCAAATTATCCGAGTCAAATAATAGTAATAATAACTCTAATACTCCACTCAAAACAAAAGCCATGTTGAACGCCACATCACAGATTAACGATTACACTGTAAGCGTTAATCTGTGGCCATATCCTTCCCACTGGGAGCCATGATGGGGAGGGGATGACAGTTTTGAAAGTGAGGCCAGGGAAGAATTACAACGGGAAGCGAAGCTCGGGGGATTTAGTGAAATCGGATGTAATTAGCGATCCAAGCGGCCAGGCCGCTTCGACTTTAATCGAAACTGAGCCTTAGATGAAAAATACAGTTTTAAATAAGTGACTGCATACTAAATAAATTATTAGGTGAACATAAAATTCCAAGATTGGAGCAGTTATTTTCTACTCTCTCTAATCTAGCCTTCTTTAGATAAAATTGTATTTGTATATAATTTCCTACAAGGTGATTGGTTTTCTTCAAAGAGCCGTTTCTGCGCGGCGCATTCATGGCAGTTGTTCTTCTATTCAACGAATGTCATCAGCGAATCCAGCAGATAAGTGCCCGATTTTATTTTTTTCTCCGACAAGTCAAGACAGGCGGTGCCAGATTGTGCTGCATTGACACGTTACAACTCAGAACAGAACAAGAACACATTAGGAACATGAAGAGATACGTACGCCCAACGTTAAATGAACGGAATAAAATAGTATTTACGAGAGGGTGGTCAACAGAACAGCACGGGTGGGGAGGGGGATAGGAGAAGCCTGTGGAGCAGCACCATGAAGGCCGGAGGGAGGGTTTATCAACAGCGGAAGTTCCCTTCCTTAGCGGCCTGGCCGTTGGAGACCAGTGGCGCTGTTTCGATTTCACTTGAATAGCATTGGAACTGTTACGACCTGCGCTTCCCGTTCTTCCTCTTCCCTGGTGAGGCAGTGACGAGGCAAGAGAGTTTTAAAAGTGAGACGAGTTTCACAGCATCTTCGACGCACGCGCAGATGCAGTGGCGCCGCATTGTGAGAGGATGGAAAAACGCTGAAGGAAATCTTACGAAGTATCAACGTGCGTAAAAATTTTCTACATAAATCTAGATTTTAGTTCATACAAAATTGTTTAAAAATTCTAAGACACCGTTAGATTTAAGAAATGTACTTGTTTCACGCATAATAAGCAGAAGTTTTTATTAAAAAACAATTACATGAAGCCTCTAACCTCATACAATAACTTGGCCCCAAACCAAGGTCTTTTATAGACCTTGCCCCAAACTGGCGACCGCAGCGACCCTGGTGAGTTGTTACGCATTTAAGGGATTCGATCGTTTCATTTCATTTCCGATTATTATAAATAAAATATTTTATTATTGAAAACACATTTTTATTTATTGGCTATACTATTGAAGATTAATATGCAGTGCTTGATATGTGACATAGATCGTTGTTTTACCAGTAAAAAATTCGTAAAGTCGACGCTACCTCAAACTCGGCTTTCGGAGTTGTCATACTTCCTCTCTAATACTATGGAAGGCACCACTAGATGGGAGGTCACTGCCAGTCTCCTTCTTTCATTTGTCTCTGGTTAAACCACGATCTACTGAATATTAACGACCTTTTCATTTAGCTGATTTCCATTGTTGTTTCAGGCAGACAAAACTGATTAATATTTCCCGCGTATTATCACTCTCTATCGGGATATTTCAAACATTTTTTCTAACTGAAACAACAATTCGGAATGCAATTATATATAATTTATATTCACAGAAAAAAATTTTGATAGAAATATTAATTCTCAATATTTCGACGAAAAATAAAAAAGGAAATTAATACATTGATGATGTATTTATAAAATTAGAAACATAGCCTACAATGATAGAGAATTGTAGGCTATGATTACAAATGTCTATCATCTTGAATATTGTTATAAAATTTGTACTATTATAAAAAATTTAATTTAATAATTTTTATAAAAATAATATGAGAACAATTTATTTAAAAGAATAGTCAGGTAGAAAAAAAGCTTGAAATCTCCCGATAGAAGGTGATAGTATCAACACCTCCCAGAAAGAAAGCCAAACAACTGAAACGTCATACATTGTAACATTATCATATTTCGACCATTGTTAACCGCATTTCTACCAATGATAAGCTTTAAATTTGGTCGATTTATGATGATGTAACAATGTATGACTTTTCGGTTGTGAGGCTTTCTTTCTCGTTGGCCTCGGCGTGTTTATCAATGACGTATATTAAAGATAGACTCCGAATTCTATTGTTAACAGCGGCAAAAAATGAAGCAAATTGAGCCATGACAGTTCTGGGCAGGAGTGAGCCGTGGAGTAATTAGCTGCCTGGCCGCTTTGTTTTTGAAGATTTTGGGCCCGAGGAATAATTAATTCAAAACCATTCCTCAAAATTGTTCTGCGTACAACTGTACAGACAGACACGAAAAATAATCAGGAATCATTTTCCACAAGCATAAATCAAAAATACGTAACTAAAATGAAAATATATAACTGAAAGACGAACGAAACGAAATTGAAATTGAAACTATGATCGAGAAATGTTTATATAATATAATAAAATACTTCAAATACAAAGTAAAAGAAAAGACAAACTTATCACTCCGTGATCGGCGTGTGAAAGAATTATTAATCAGCTACTCTCATGTTTAGCTATGTGTTTTGCATCATCTTCACTCACTTTCGACCATGACAGTTCTGGGCATGGAGCTTCCCAATTTGCTTCAAGTTACAACAATTGCTTCGGAGTCTATCTTTAATATACGTCATTGGTGTTTACAAACATTAGCTTACTTCGTGCCTCGACGTATTTCCGGTTTCGAAATGACTGCACTTTCGTTGTTGGCTGTGACTAAAAGTCGAAATAACTCAGATTGACTACCGAGTGCTGCGATTTATCATTAATTTATTACTGAGTCAGATGTTATAAAACGGTACACAGAAATCGATGAAACGTTACTTTACTCAATAATTTTGCCTTTTCCGAATTGATTGAACCGGGAGCAACACAATACGGCATTTTTGTTGGTTAAATTGTTCGTTTTTTACTCTTACCTGGCTCAGAAATTCTAAGGTCGGAAGTAAAGGCGGCAAAGAAAGTGGTGTATGCGCGTTCCTACTTCCTGCGCACCACGTTTTTACGGTAAATTTTAAACATTTTTCTCTGCCTGAAACAACCATGGAAGAGGTCGTTAGTATCCAGTAGGTCACAAAGGAATAAGAAACAGAGGGGAAACTTCCTATAGCCGAAAGGGAAACTTTTCTGAGATCATGTGACGAAAATCAACCAAATGAAATTTTCCTTAAAAAAATCCTGGCTTTCCTGCGCTACTGTCAGTTTCGTTATAATTACGTCATTCTCCCGCAAATCACGGCCGTCTATATCTATCAGGCCTGACAACTGAAGATTGATGACGTCATGCTAGAGGTCGGTTGCCATGGGAACCCCCTTCTCAACGGAAGTGTTTTAACACTGAAATACTTTAATTGATGGCAAATTATATTTAATCAAGTTAAACGAATACTCCAGTATATATGAAAAAAATTATCGCCTCCGTCAAAATGACAGGCAGAACACCTCATGCCTCGCCGACCTCTACCATGACGTCAGTTGTCAGGCCTGGAGATATAGTACGGCCGTGCGCAAATCGAGGCCGACGAGAGTCAAAAGTCATATGATCATCGGGGTCCGGCCAACAATTCATCATTCATTGTCTCCGTCTTGGATTTTAACAATCAGTATTCTTTCGATTGTTGGAAACAATGAAGGATGGATTGTTGGCCGGACCCCGATGATCATGTGACTTTTGAGTCCCCTGGCCTGTCTCTCTTTGGCCTCGCCCGCAAATGGATTGTGGGAGAGGTAAGTCATATATGACGTCAGATAAATACGTTGCTTAACGTTCTTTTCATCAGAATGATTTTAATAATTTAATTCAAGTTAATTAAAAACTTTGAAAACCAGTTCTACGATCCAAAGTGGATTTTCACAGAAGAAAAGAAATTATTTTTGCATTACCACGATTTCTTATTGATCGAGACGAATGCAATATAAAGGCGAGCTGGTTACAGCGTGCAAAGGCGAGCTAATATAAACATGAGTGCTTCACTTGAGTGATCACGTGACACAAATCAACAAGACAATTTTTCATTTATATAAAACATTTTTTTATTCTTAAATACAAATTTATGTTTTTTTTTTAACATTATATACGTTTTAATGCATAAACTGCTTTATTAGTTCATTTCTTATTTTCAAAATTGTGTCCTCACTAGCGCTGTACAAGGTTAGCAAGAAATAAGTTTCCCACTTCAGAGGGCTGTAGAATCCGTTCTATTGGTCCAAATGAAATAAAATATGAATTTAAATTATGCGCTTGACATTTATTAAATAAAAAATTTTTTGTACAAATATTCACCAGTAGATGGCGCTCTAACATGAATGGTATTAGAGTGCCTTTATAACCAGAGTGTGGCCATACGCGGGACAGTTTTCTATTGGTTGTTCATTGTCACGTGCTATTTTCCGCCATGTTGTGTCCAAATTAGTATAGCGTTGTGTGGATATAAGACGGTTTTTTGTAATTTTAAAAGATTTTAAAAGAGTTTAGTGACTAAAAATGCCTTCCTGGGCTGCAGTAGGGTGTCCTAATCGTTCTGAAAATGGTTTTATAATGGAACGTTTTCCTCGCGATCCAGAAAGACGATCGATTTGGGCCGCGAAGACGAAATCAAGTGGAAACCTTGGGACAATAGTTGCCTTTGTGAGGTTAGTAAAAATCAAATGCTTCGATATATCGTATTTATTCTACGATAATGGCTTAAAACTCCTAAATTTGTGAGATCGTATTATACAAGAGAATAATATTAGCGCTGCAACGATTATGGGGGGGGGGGGGGGGAAAAAAAGAACTTCGGGCTGACGGAGTTCAAAAGAAATTAGCGTTTAATATACATCACAGTACATTAATTATTAATTAAACAATATATACAATGTTCAGTTCTTTAAACAGTATATTAATTCACTTTGTTTGAATTTCCCCTCGTTTAAAGCTAAAACGAAAGTAATTTCTCAAAAAGATGGCAACTTCAAAACTGCTCCGATCTGACAAAGTTGCATTTTGTCCTGTTGCTTCTTTTCCGATCATAGGAGAAATAAGTTAAGTATTGTTGATTTTAAAGTGACTTTTTTCTGATTTTAAAAGAAACATTTTGATGAAGATCAGTGGTGGGAAAAAGATAGTCGACGGAAAAATTTTGGATGTTAAAAAAAAGAAACTATTGTTAAAGAACAGAAAAAACGTACAGGAAATTATGATAGCAAAAGTACGGCAATGCATACGAAATTGTCATGAAATTAACTTTTCAGTTTTACATATTTAAAATTTCATTTGTATTTTGTTGTTGTTAAATTTAATTTAAAAATCAGTCAATAAATTGGCCTTTTTTTTTCCTTCATATAAGCTTATCTGTTTTATTTCGTTTTTTTCATTAACGAAAAATTATCAATTTTTTTTAATAATTCCTTGATTTATTCTTTAGTTATGTAATGTTTAATAAAAATTTTGATAAGGTGAATATTCATTTATTAACAAAAATTGTGACTGATAATTAAATGAAATAATAAATGGGAAAGAAGCGAAAAGTGGGAGGAAAACATAAAATAGGAAAAAAACAAAAAATAAATTTTAATTTACATATTTTCAGTTTATTTTTTCCTCTAATAATTAAAAGTGGACTTTTTATTTTCGATTTATTGATTCACTCCATTAATTCGAGTTTTTTAATGCCAAAAGAGCAAAATTTCTTGTTTCTGCTACACTAATCTATAGACAGATTGGACACAACATGGCTGCCTGGCCTCTCATGGCCACACTCTGGTTATAAAGGCACTCTAAATGGTATTTCTTTGCATACACGAAAAATGTGAAACATGTGCGTTACAGCGCATGCCTATTAGCATTATTTCTTCGGATAAAAAGACGGCAGATTCTGCATGAGCATTAATTACTGCTCTGCACATCATGCCTACGTTGCCTGAAAAAGCGCTACTGGTAAAATTGTTCTACGAGAACCAGCAGAAGGCCGTCACAGCTGTAAAAGAATTCCATCGTATGAAACGTATTTTATTATTATTTCACATTGATAAAGCATATGAAATGTTTATTTGCATTACAGCGCCACTTATCTGCGGATTTTTATACTAAAATGTTTTCTTTAATAAATGTCAAGTGCATCATTTCAATTATCTGTAGTTCAAATTTTATCTAATTTGGACCAATAGAACGCATTCTACAGTCCTCTGAACTGGGAAACTTATTTCTTCTAACCCTGTAGTATTGAAAAATGACGTAGTGATTTCCAGTCACGTAGTAGAGTTTCCCATCTGTTTCTCTTCGTTTCTGCAGTAGGTCGTGATTAAACAAAGCAGACTTTTAGATTTCAGTTCAAATCGTGTTCCAAGCAAGGAAAAATATTCTCCAATGATCTTAATAATTATACTTATAGCTGTGTATTCTGTGAAATTTTTTAAGATAATTAGCACGTATCTACTTGTAAATTAACATTGACGTACATTTTTAAGATAAATGAAATGATGCTCAAATGTAGACTACGCTACACAGCATTTTTGTTCTGTGAGTAAGAATAAAGTAAGCCTAATCTAATAATCATGATATCAATGCCTTTGTGGTTATACCAATTCTTTTTTGTTTATAACTCGACAGAAGTGGATATACCGGTGCATGAGTTTCTGTTGCCTTCGCACTTTCAACTTATGCGGTTCTCATTCTCAAAACATAAATTTCACAGGAAAATCAGAAACATTAACCCTTTTGCACGTGTGTAAAGGAAACGTTCTAATGTGGATAATACAGCACAATCCCCGAAGATATAATTTTCCAACTGTCAATGAAGTAGCAGCAGTGTTTGAAGCCGACGACAGAGAACCAACTACCATTTAATCGATATTTATGCATCTATTCAAGGACGGGGAACAACAGACAACATATGTCGATTTTAAGTCCGAACTGTGATGTAATGACTTACCCGTTCCTGTTTTGTCATGGAGAAGATGAAATTCAGGAGCACTGAAGAGACGAAAGTCAGCATGTTAACCTTCTACTCCTACAAACAGTACGATAGGCCAGGACTGTTTAATCCGGTGTTGCAAGCGGGAAAACATACTGAGCAGTATATTATGGACGGCGCATTTTTTTCATATTTTACCTCTTTGCCCCCTATGGCCCTCCGTAAGTTTCTTCAGTATTTCGCGTGTAAAAATCCTGAAATTTGGAACGGTAATGACAATTAACGAGATTAACTGTCTGCTAAGTTTATTTTTTGATTATCTAGATCTAATTTTCCGGTATTTTATGTTTTCCGGATTTTTACCGGATTTTTACCGGATTTTTATTTTTTTTATTTTTTATTTTTTTCTCAACTTAACATACTAACTCGCATGATGAAAGCTTAGTTTTTACACTGGTCATAAAATATGGAATTTGTTCTTTGATTTAAAATTTATTTCAAGTATCTAGGACAATTTTTCGATTTATTATGAACTAGCTGACATGCCCGGCGTTGCTCGGGCCTTTTTTTGATGAAATTTGCAATTTCTGAATATGAATATTCAGAAAAAAATAAACATTATTCAACACCTTTATTCTCCGGCACTGGGTCAAACTCATTCAGGTATAGATAACATGGAGGCCTGAAGTTTATGGAGGCCTTACAGTACATAATGGAAGTAAGCACAAGATTTCCCGACCGGTTTCGTCGTTTATTCCAGACTTTATCATGAGTACATATGAAAGGCTTTCAAGCCCCTTTATCAAACAATCGCGTCTGATGCCCGAGGACGCGGGTTCGACCCCGGCCGAGGACGGCGAGGATTTTTTCAGGAAGAAAATCCAGAGATCACGCACTTCCTTCGCAAGGGAAGTAAAGCGGTTGGTCCCGTGTAGTCGTTTGCCGGCTGCACGTTAAAGAACCCTTGCGAGGCAAAATTTGCGGCCCCTATAACGCCGTCCTGAAATGACCACGGCAGTTGAAAAGGACGTTAATACCAAACAAACCAAACTTATCAATAACAATGATTACATAACATGAAGGCTATCTAAAAATATCTAATACATGATTGGTTATAAATACAGAAACATGGTGTTGATGAGTGGGCGCATCTGATTGGTAGTATAATATAACTAATATAAAAAATTACTAATATACAAGGAACTACAAGGAACTGTGAAATTAACATGAATAACGTAGATAAAAATTACTTATACAAAATGATTGTGAATAAAATCATACAAAAGAATTCTAAGAAAAATTATGCAAAAGGATAATTAATGCAAACTTAAAGTCACAGTGAAGGAAAGCAAACAAAAGAATTACAATAAACGGAATTATAAAATTTAAGGAAGTGTACATAATAATGCAAAATTAAAGGTGGAAAATATAAAGACAGGATAGAAAATAAATGAGTGTATTGCAAATTGTAAAAGATTGATATAAATCTTAAAAAGAAATACAAGGTTAACATGCTTTTTTAGGAGGGCGAGTCAAATGAAAGTGAGCCAATGCGAATATATGACAAACGGAGTACTTTATTTAAAGGTAGTCTCCATGAGCATTTAGACATTTGTCCCACTGACTAACCAGTCGCGTGATTCCCTTTTCATAAAACCCCTTGGGTTGCTGCTTCAATATGTCTGTAACTGACTCCTTCACGTCATCGTCCGAATGTGGTTCCCTAGAGCTATTTTTTCAATTGCTGATGTTCACACGTTCTGCCAGTTCATCGATGCTTATCCTCCGTTCTTGTCTAATCAGCTCATCAACCTGTGCAATTGTGTTGGGGGTGATTGCACGGTGGCTTTGGCCCGGTCTTGGGCCGTCTTTGCAAATTTCACGTTCTTCTCTGAACCGTTTGCTCCAACGCTTCACAGTGGCCAATGAAATACAATGTTCGCCGTACACGGCACCCATACGGCGACTAATTTCGTGTTGGGAAACATAGCTGTCAAAAACCTGACCACACAACGCTGTACATCTTTTGGAGTATCCATTATGTCACGCAACCATATTCAACCCAGTGTATGAGAGCATTAAACTTCTTTTATCCTCACACATACTTGTCACTTTCGTAACTGAGAGATGCCTGTGTGCTATGCACATGCGTCGCAGATAATGGACCGAACCATTTTTACGCGGGATGGGTTGGCTCACTTTCATTTCACTCGCCCTCGAACATTGGCCTCGGTGGCTCAGTGGTTTCATGATCGCCTCTGATGCCCGAGTAGGCAGGTTCGTTCCCGGCCGAGGACGGCGAGGATTTTTCAGGTAGAAATCCTGAGATCATGCACCTCCTTCGGAAAGGAAGTAAAGCCATTGTTCCCGTGTAGTCGTTTGCCGGCTGCACGTTAAAGAACCCTTGTGAGGCAAAATTTACGGTCCCTATAACGCCGTCCTGATATGACGATATTAGTTGAAAGGGACGTTAATACCAACCAAACCAAACCAAACCAAGCATTTATCCAAAGCTACTGTTGACTGTAAAAGTAAAAGGTGATAGAGCATTTACAATGAATAGCTACACTGGAATTATAATAAACCGGCAAATGATGAAAGAATAGCATACACGTCGACCGTGGTTTGTGAATTGATTAGGAGGTTAGGCCTCTGGCGTTTAGCTTTGAAAATTTCTATTGCTTTAAGGGTAGATGTCTTGTTGGGGTCTTTGGAAATATGGATGACTGACATAGAATCTTCTCATTGTCCTAGGGGGTGTCCTTTTTCCATGAGATGGGCAGCGTATTGCGATTTCTTCTCCTTCTTAATGCAAGATGACTCGTGTTCTTTATATCTTGTGGAGAAGTTTCGGGAAGTTAATCCGATATAGAAGCAGTCACATTGTTTGCAATCTATACGGTACACTCCTGCTTAGAAATGTTGGAATTTGGAAGGGACGGAGGGTTTAATGATTGACGGCATGATGTGGGAGTTTTGAAGGAGATGTGGAGCAAGTGATAGCAGTACGGATCAAGAAAGCTTAAAGATACCCACTTATTCGTGTCGGACTTAGGTATCGTAGGATGGGATAGTACACGTGTTCTTGAAAGTATAAGATTGGAAATAGTAGAAGGTAGAAAATGTTGCTGGAAACAAGGTAGCGTATATTATGGAATTCGTTAGTTACGTTGGATGGGCAAATGGGAAGTTTAAGAGCTATATCAATGAAAAATCGGAGTGAGGCTAGCTTATGAGATGTAGGATGTGAAGAGGTAGAATGGATTATGTACGATGAAGTAGTGCATTTACGATAGATGTTGAACCAGAGGAGGTTGAGGAGTGGGTCACGGGTTATGATGACATCGAGGATTGGGATAGAATTGTTAGCTTCAGATTCGGAGGTGAATTGTATATACGGAGAGAAAGAGTTGCAGAGAGAAGTTATAGCGAGAGAAGTTATAGTGAGAGAAGTATAGGCGGAATTATAAATGATAAGGATGTCATCGACATACCTATGATAAGAGAGGATAGAGGAATTAGAAAGTAACGGGGAAACATTAGACAATTCAAAGTGCTGTAGGAAATCTTCGGATAAGAAGCTGCTTGGGGGAACCCCATGCCAAGGCCGTTAGGTTGTGAATAAAACGAGTTGTTAAAATAAAAGTAGTTTTGAGAAGTAATAACAGAAAGGATAGAGAGTATATCTATATCGTCTCGCTTGGGCGTGGAGGAAGAGAAGAGCATGTTTTCGAGAGTGGATAATGTGTCTGGAACAGGGATTGATTTCGAAGTGTGTTAGTAGTCTGGTCAATTCAAGGGAATTAATGACATTATGTGTGTTGGGGAGAATTTAGAAGCTATATAGGATTTTGGAAATGCTCTTGGCAACGTTATGGACAGGGGCAGGTCTATAATTAACAACATTTTAATTTTAATTAAAGCTTTAATTTTGCATTATGAACATTTCCTTAAATTTTATAATTTCGTTTATTGTAATTCTTTTGTTCGCTTTCCTTCACTGTGACTTTAAGTTTGTATTAATTATCCTTTTGTATAATTTTATTCATAATCATTTTGTTTAAGTATTTTTTATCTACGTTAATCATGTTAATTTCACTGTTCCTTGTATATTAGTCAAAATTTATTTTAGTCACCTTATACAACCAATCAGATGTGCCCACGGATCAATAACTTACTTCTGTATTTATAACCAATCATGTATTAGATATTTTTAGATAGACTTATGTTATTTAATCATTGTTATTGATTAGGGGCTAGCCAGCCTTTCATATGTACCCTTGATAAAGCCTGGATAAACGGCGAAATTGGTCTGGAAATCTTGTGTTTCCTTCCATATGTACTGTAAGGCTCCATAAACTTCATTCAGAAGGACAGTGCAGTGAACCATATCTTTTATAGTGTTATACGAGGGGCGATTGATAAATAAGGTCTCCATGGCTGTAACTTTTTTATCTGTTAACTGATTTTCAAAATTCTTTTTGTATCTTATACTCACATTTGTCCTCTATGTAATACACTATTCACTTTTCGACATAGTCCCCATTCCTTTCCAAGCATTGCGCCAACGCGTGACTAGTTGGGTGAACCCATCGGAGAGGAATTCCGGAGTTGTTGTCGACACCAGGATTGAATGGCAGCGTTTACCTCGTCGTCAGAACCAACTCATGTCCATTAAGGGGCTCTTTCTTCTGTGGGAAGTGGTGAAAGTCGCAATGTGCAAACTCTTTCATTTTTGAACTGCAGTTTTTCATCTTTGAACTGTAGGCGCTGCAACGCCTCTGGTGTGTGGTGAGTCGTGCGGGCGGACGTTATCGTACTCCAGAAGAGGGTCCAAAGCTGCCATTCGTTATCGTACTCAATCCTGGTGTCGACAACAACTCCGGAATTCCTCTCCGACGGGTTCACCCAACTAGTCACGCGTTGGCGCAATGCGTGGAAAGGGATGGGGACTATGTCGAAAAGTGAATATTGCATTACACAGAGGACAAATGTGAGTATAAGATACAAAAAGAATTTTGAAAATCGGTTAACAAATAAAAAAGTTACAGCCATGGAGACCTTATTTATCAATTGCCCCTCGTAGATAACATTCCAAAACGAGCGATGTCGAGAAGAACTGCTAAAGAGCCAGTAGTTGGAGAGGCCATCCATTGGGAGCATATTAAAAGAATTCTTATCGATTCCTCAATATGAATTTTTACTATATTAATTCAAGCTTTTTTCATGTCTTTATTTTTCTGCATATTTACATTCAGATATTGCATAATTTCATCAAAAAAGAGTCCGAGCAACGCCGGGTGTATCAGCTAGTTAAAATATAAACGCATAGCGTCGCCGTTTCTCTTGGAGTTGGTAGAAGTCATTTACGGCATCCCAGAAGACTCTTCTATTGCTTCTGTCCCTTATGGTTTAAGCGACGGGAGTACCTCCCCTAGATTTATCATTTCTGTAATCACTTTGGAATATTCGCGCGAGAGGTCAGCAAGTTTGGTTCCTAGAGGAGTAATTGCGCCATTGTTATCTTTTTTGTCAATTATTAACATTAAGACTGCTCCTCTCTTGCTGCACCGTCTAGGTGCAAAAGGTGTTATAACTGATGTACTAGGTTAAACTAAATTCCTCTATTGAAGATTACCTTAAGTTTAGCTTTTTTGTTACCTGCGTAATCTAGGCTAAGTTTACGCAGTCAAAAGCACCTTTTGCGATTAGCCAAGGCGCACTATTTATATTGTAATAATCTTTAGTGCTAATTAATTATTAATAAACCGATTTCATTACATCCTATCAACTGTGTTTTGGTTTCCTTTCTCTATTCCACTGTGGACAGCCGAATTATCCGTGACACATTTGGTAGGATTGTCGGTTTATTATCAGGTGTTAGCGAGCGTGGTTCTTTACTGCGACGCGTAAAAATTTTTCTCCCGCCCAGCCCGCCCTTTTGAAGCTTTACTGTCAGCGTTGGAAAGTTAAGAAGATTTTCGTGTCCCTATTAAGGCGTCAGGCATTAGAAAAAAATTATTTGGTGAGTTATGCTTAGCTGCGTAAATTGAAGTATTTAAGCAGGAGTAAAGATACTAAGGTTGCATTTATGTCAAGTCGCTAGAGCGTCAGCTTTGTATTGGCTTACTCAAAAGTAGGTTATTAAGGGACATTTTCGGAATCACGTATCTTAATTATTTCCCTGTTGGCCTTTTTGGTTTCGATTGTCTGTTAAGCACTATTTATTCCTCATAACCAAGAGTTGGTAGGATTGTCGGTTTATTAGCAGGAAGGAGGCAGATGATACAAGTCCTGACTTTTGAAAAAGAAAAAGAATAATAACAGCGTATCAAGTATGTCTAAGGAGGAAGCTGAGGTTGAACAGGCGGTCTATAATATCTTGTCCCGGACCGCCTATAACAAAAAAACCATCATTAATTTTAATAGATGTTTCGAGGTTCTGGCTAATCAGTTAGCCTCGTACACGGGGGAGCAAAAAGTGTTCCTGTATGCCAATGCATTTCCTGTTGAAACTAGGGAAATGCTATTCGAGCAAGCAGCCCACTCGTTAAAGCGAGCCATGCGATACGCGGAGACCCTTTAGTCACAAGCTTAAGAAGTCCCTTACAGGAAAGTGGACGAAAGTAGAGCCAAAAAGGGCAGACGCGAGTGAGGAGCACGCAGGTGTGGCCATCGTGGAGGCATATTGGGAGTTAAAGGCACAGACCCTGGAATTAATAAAGAATGGTTATAGTAAGTGCAAATTTACCAGAAGTAAAATAGAAAAGGTTAAAGATCCTTAATTTTGGGAAGAAAAACGTTCAATAACTGTGGAAAACGGCATAACAAAAGGAAACCTCTTATCCACAAAATAATTTTAATTAGACTTATACGTATTTCGAACCCTTTAGGTTCATTATTCAATGCCATATGAGTTAATTTGGTACAATCAATCGACAATCGAACAGCGCAGGGAAAACGAGACGAGCGGTCCGAAAGCAACGCTTTCACTGCCATACTCATCCAAGAAGTAACCAGGGGAAGTACACTGAACTAGGCAAGAAGCCAGATGAAACCTAGTTAAGTCATCCAGAGGATAAGATGGGGTCCTTTCCTATAAGGACGATAGAGTTGATTGTTGATTGACAAGGAGCACGAGGAGCTATGAGATCCAGTATTCGGGAAAGATGGCCTTTTGGATGTCGTCGAAATTGATATCCAGGACGAGTCGAGGCTTGCGATGCCTGAGTAAACTTTCAACGTGAGTGGATGCTCCAGAATATCTGCAACCAGAGGTTTGGGATGGTCCTTAATCTTCGGAAGTAACTTCTTCAGCGACTCCTGGACAAAGCTACCAATTGGAGGTATATGGAAATCTTTAGCAATAGAAATATTTGTTGCGACTCTCCTGTCAAGTTGGGCAATAGTCCTCAGGGTAACGTTTTGGAAAGTTTGGAGAATCTTCCATCTGGATTTACATATTGTAGCCCAGGCAGGCATACCATAAAGAAGAATGACTCGTATGAAGCAAAAGTTTGCTATCCATTTCAAGGGCGCTGCTTCGCCCCAGAAGAGCAACTAGACTGAACTTTGCCTTCTTAGCTTTATTTATCGCATAGGAGACGTGGTCAGCCTAATTTAGCCTGGCATCGTCAAGGTATTTATAATTTTTTACCCACTCGAGCTCTTTACCAGAAAGGAAGAGAAGACTCGGGGGTTTTCGATGTTTCTTCGTAATGAACATCGCCTTGCACTTGTCAACGTTTAGGTCAAGTCTCCATTTTGCAAACCATTTCTCGCACAGATGTAAGGCCTTTTGTAACCGTGATATGACGTGAGCGGGATTGCGGTCAGTAGTCATGATGGCCGCGTCGTCAGCGAACAGATTTAGCTTGCAATTAGTAAAAGTTGGGAAGTCATGGATGAAAAAGTTGAACAGTGCAGACCCCTGGGGAACACCAGCATTGACGTCACAAAGATTAGACATGGAGCAGCCAACCTTGACACGAAATGTCCTGTTTGACAGAAAGGAACTAATCAAGATAATCAGTTCGTCCGAAAAACCACAAGTAATCATCTTGTATGAGGCCGTTGTGCCAAACCTGATCAAAAGCTTTACGGATATCCAAAAAGACAAGACCACCATACTTAGCACAGTCAAGAGGAGTGTTTAGATCTGCAACAAGCCTCCAGATCTGAAGGCTCAAATCTGAAGTGACCTGGGCGAAAGCCAAATTGCTCATCACAAACGAGATTGTTGCTACACAGAATTCGTCAAACCTCTTCAGAATGATGCGTTCAAAGACTTTTGATAGCACAGGTAGCAAGCTCATGGGTCTGTAGCTGACAGCAACAGCAGGGTTTAGACCAGGTTTTGGTATGGTAATATGACGGACTCTTTCCACTGGTCGGGGAAGTAAC
Organism: Rhysida immarginata; assembly: GCA_023313115.1. Taxonomy (NCBI): domain Eukaryota; kingdom Metazoa; phylum Arthropoda; class Chilopoda; order Scolopendromorpha; family Scolopendridae; genus Rhysida; species Rhysida immarginata. Next base: position 16,213 of record JAHWFO010029299.1, read on the forward strand.
CAAGTTTCCAGCGGTCATTTATGGCTTTGGTAATGATCGAGACAACATTAAAAGGAAAGTTCTTGAGAGCACTGTTATTGATGGAATAAATATCTGCTGCTTTCTTGGTTTTAAATCGCTTGATGACGCCGGAGATTTCTTGGGCACTAATGACTTCCTCAGGGGCGGAAACACGATGAATGCACTGGTAAGCAATACACCCATCGTTAACTAGCTGAGTATTTTGGAGGCGTGGTAAATTGACTTTTCAGGGAATCAGGGATCAATTGAGACTTATCCCCGTCACTATTGACAACGTTGCCATTGCCTGCAAGCAGTGGCAGCAATTGGATTGGTCTGTTACCTTTTAAGGCCCTCACAGTTCCCCAGGGCGAGTTGTCCTGGACGGACAAGGACTTCAGTTTTTCGCTCCACCTTTGATTTCGTAGTGTTTTAACCTCCTCCTGAACCTTGCGAGAAAGCCGGTTGTACTTGGTCTTGAAGACGGGAAGTCGCTTACGCTGCCATAATCTTCTGTAAAAATTCCTTTCGAGAATAAGACGCCTGATATAAGGAGGCAGGTCAAGATGTTCAGGACGCTTACGATCGATAGTAGACGTACTGGAAGTAGTGGCATTGTTGACAACACGGGTAATAGCATAATATTACTATTGATATCCTTCTTATCAATAACTTCCTTGTAAGGAATGCTATTTTCTCTAAGAATATCCCTAAAGAGCTTCCAGTGCTGTTTAGAGCGGAGCACAATCTTCTTATCGATGTTTAAGCCCTCAAACATAAGCATCACTGGACGGTTCTCACGACTTTTTAATTAGGTTAAGCAATTCATCTTATTTAGAAAGCACAGTTCAAGGGCTACTGAAGGGAGATTAGATTGCACACTTAGTAGTCAAATTAATCTTAAATAGTTCAAGTAAATTCTCTAAAATTAATTCTAATAAAATACCCCGTCTTGGAGGCGCTAAAGCCGAGCGCGGCTCGCAGCAAGAGATTTCTGCCGGGCGCGCGCTCGCAAAGCTGCTGTCGTCCGCTGACGGGCTGGCTGGGGCACTCGGGATGTTTATAGTGTCGGCCTCCGACGTCTGGCTGTCAGGAGCTATTAAGGCGGGTTGCGAGGTCCCTTCTTCAGCTAACGTATGGAGAAGTGGTCCGTTGCAATTTCCCTGCTCGTTACTGACGCCTTGCCGGGCAGTCGAAGTGGCGGTCGCTTTTACGAGGTCATCGTCGTGTACATCGGGGCTCGTCAGCGTGGATCTACTTATTTCTCGGTCAAGCTTCCCATTTTCGGACTGCTCTTCAGCTCCTTCATCCGGGGCGGGCACGGTTTCCTCTAGATGGAGGGAATCCTCTTTATTAGTTGAAGTGGCCGGGATCTCGGGCTCAATCAACATCAACGGTGAGAGGCTATGCATACGGCGGGCTCTGTGCAGACGAGTAGAATTCTTTCCGCCGGGAAGATCCAATGCACTCGAATTATAAAAAGTTCGTTCTTTAAAACGGGCAGAAAAGTCACTAGCCTGTGTACTTTGGCGAGCACGATAATTTTCACCCTCTCGGAAAGTCCTATTCCTTCGCTCTGAGATTCGGGGCCGCGGGGTCTCCACGCTAATGCCGTTTAATTCTCCTCGGCTCCGGCGCAAACCTCGGCCTCTCCGCGGTCGGCTTGTCTTGCTGTCCTCCTTCGCATTTAGTCGGTAGCTAATATCTTGCCGAACTTTCCTTCTTTTTCCGAACTGCGTACTTTCGTTTCCATTCTTCCGCAATCTCTCGGAGCTCGGATTTTTCCGACCTTTGCTCTCGAATTTTTCCAACCCTTCTGTCTTTTTCTACCTACTCCCCCTTTTCTTCCAATCGCCTCCTCTTCCGTAATTTTTTCTTCCAACGAGCGCCTTGATTTCTCTTTCCTCCTCTCTTCGGCTCTTCCACTCTCTTCTCTCGGTGGCGGGCAGTTGAATTTCTCTCTTTTCCTACGGCCTCTTCATTTGCTACCTTTTCTCCCTGTCTCTTCTTTTCGTGTTCGATCGCCGGATTTATTTATTAATATTCGGCGATCTGACAACGGTGGTCAGAAGATAAATCGTCGACTGTGAATATATTATAGGGCTTGAGGAAACCTTTAAGAATTGCAATATCCAGCATGTCGCTAACAGGTGAGTGGTCGCAGTTGTACGTGTCATCAAGGGGACCAGCAACGAAGGTGTCAATCTCGTTTAAGGTACATGTATATCCATATAAGATATGGCCATTTTTGAGTTCCACGATTGGTGCTTGGTATTCAAATCGCCCGCAATAACAACTGTAATGGGCCCAGATAGCAGCTCGTCAAGTTCGCACGGATCAAACTTGTGCTTAGGTGAGTTATATAAAGAGATAAACTGGATTTCACCTGCATGCGCATCGTTTATAATCACGGAGACTGCTTCCATTCCCACAAAGTCTGGAGTGACAGACTCACGATGATCAATGCCGTCCTTAACAATGATCGCTGCTCCACCAAAAGCGTGGCTGGCATTATTACCCAATGGCCGATCCTTGCGATAAACACGATATCCAGGCAAGGTGAAGACAGGAGTAGATTTCAGGTGCGTCTCGCATGCGAAGGCGACATCGACATTCCAATTTGTAAGGAAATTGTAAAACTTGATGCGCTTGCGAGCGATTCCCCTCGCATTCCAAATATTGCAACGGAGTTTACCTTGATTAACGATCTTGTATGGGTGCCTGTCCATGGTCATTTGTTAGATTCGTGAGAGGCACTGCTTTTCCACTTTCCTTATACTGATTTAGTAAATTTCCCAGGAACCTGTAAATATCACGCAATTGATTGTGGTCGACCGTACGTGTGTCCCTAGCATCAGCAGAACTGGATGCGACCGAAGCATAGGATTTTCCCTCTACCACTTTGGTACTTTTGATCCTTTTGACTTGTGGATATTTGGGACACTTGGTGTAGCTAGACGTGTGTTGACCAGCGTATACAGTTTGGGGGGTCTTTGCCTTTTATGTTAGTACAATCCCTCGACGGATGGTCGCCAGCGCACTTATTACATCGAGGCGACTCGGTGCAACCTTGGGATACGTGACCAAAACCACTGGTATCTCTACTGCACTATTTGCTTTTTTAAGCCTGATAGCTTTTTCTGTAAAATAGTTTGCCTTCCTGAGGACTTCGCAAAAGTCTTCCAGATCATATGATGTATCAACATTTCGGACAACGTATTTAAGCGTTTTCTCTGATTTAAGTTGATGATGCTGGATCTTACAGTAAGCACATCGTTGCTTTTCACTCCAGACACAAGAGTTTTATGACTTTCTTCGTCGTGACAATTGATCTTTATTGTGTCCTTGCTACCTGTGGGGGCGGTAATTTTGTCAAGAGGTACGTGCTTTTTGATCTCCTCCAAAATTTACTTTATTGGCTTCCCATGGTGGTGAACGATGACTGGTGGGATATATATTGCTCCCTTTTCACGGGTGACATTAATATTAGAAGAACTGTGCTTGGCCTTGTTAGCACGAAGGGCTACAGAGGCACTAGCGCTAACATCAACAGTGGACTGAATAGTGTCGATCCTAACACCTCCTTTGTTCCTCTTATTCTGTGCAGTCCGCCAGTTATCTCCATCAATGTCAGCAGAGTCATTATCAAGCCTCGTCTTTGTGCTGGTTCTTGATGAGGAGCTACCATCGCTGACCGCGCCCAGGCCTGTAGGACCTTCTTTACTATTGAGTGGAGAAACAGCGTTATCCACTAACATAAATTCTTTGATAGCATTGCTAAGATTGTCAATGCCGTTGATAGTTTCCAAATTTGCACGCTTTACATCCTCTCTAAAACTATCAATATTTGTATTCACAGTACCAATATCCTTGGTCAGCGTCTCCAACCTTGTTTCTAAGTCCAGATATTTTTGTTCAATTTGGAACGTAATGCCTCAAGCTGTTCATTTATAATGATGTCAAAAGCAAGAAATCTGAGATCCTTACATGCATCTTTGTACGCTTTATCACAAGGTAACACCATCACAAGGCAAGCTTGGTTCCTAGAGGTCTAATTGCGCCATTGTTATATTTTTTGTCAATTATAAACATTAAGGCTGGTCCTTTCTTGCTGTACCGCTTCGGTGCAAAAGGTGTTATAACTAATATAATAGATTAAACAAAATTCAGCTATTGTAAATTACATCGTAACTGGTAATAGAGACTAGCGAAGCCATAAGTGTATAACAAAATAAAAACCAAATTACCTTAACTGTGGATAAATAACATCAATGGTAACACAAAGAGCCAAAACCGCTTTTCCACAACAAAATATTTATTACGCCTGGATACGTATTTCGGACGCTACGCGTCCATTTTTCAACAAGACTGAATGTTACAGACAATCGACAATCGAACAGTGAAGTGTACATTTGTTAGGATGGGACGAAAGCAGCGCTTTCACAAAGCTCATCCAACCACAATAAACTCCAAATGAAATACACTGAGGTAGTCAAGAAGCCTAACCAACCCAAGCGGTCTTCCATATTATACAAAAAAGAAAATAAGATTGACGATTGTCAGAAACAAAAAAACAAACGAAATAAAAAAAATGCAAGGAGAAAGAAGATTATCACATCTTCCAGTAGTCTGGGAAAGAGACGTTGCTAATATCTTCAAAATTGATGTCAAGAACGTGCCTCGGTTTACGATACTTCGTATGCCAGTTCATATTCATTGAGTTCTTCAGTATCCCTGTCATAAGCTTATTGTCGTGAGTCTTCATCTCCTGTATCATAATCAAAAGGAGATCCTGTATAAACTTTCCGATATGGGCCATGTTTAAATCCAAGTGGATGGATTGGTTTTTCACCGTCCTTCTGTCCAGCTGGGCAATGGTCCTCAGGGTAACATTCTGGAATGACTGTAGCTCACTCCACCTGGTTTTACAGATAGTCGCCCACGCAGGCATGCCATAGAGGAGTATGGTCCGGATAAACGATTTGTACAGAAGTAGCTTGTTGTCAATGCTGAGGGCGCTGTTGCGACCCATGAGAGCTATGATACTGTACTTAGCCCTCTTCGCTTTGTTCAGAGCATAGGACATATGCTGATTCCATGAGAGTCTTGAGTCAATGATAACTCCCAGATACTTGTAGTTGTCCACCCAGTCCAGTTTCTTATTGAACAGAACAAGAGAATCTGCGGGATGCTTGAGCTTCCTATTGAGGTACAAAGCCTTGCACTTTCCGACGTTAAGGTTCAACTTCCAGCAGTTAAACCAGTCTTCGAACTGCTTCAAGGCGCTCTGCAGCCGAGTGAAAACGTGAGCCGGCTGGTGTGCCCATGTCATAATGGCAGTGTCATCCGCATAAAAATACAGATTACAATTATCGGGTTTCGGGAAATCATGTACAAAGTAATTAAATAGCACAGGCCCGAGGACAGAACCCTGAGGGACACCGGCCTTTACAACACGGGGTGTGGAAAGATCTTATCAACTTTGGCTTGATAGGATCTGCCCTCAAGAAAGGATTTCACCATCAAAATCAAATCGGCAGGGAACCCGTCTCTGATCATTTTGTAGACAAGACCCTAATGCCACACTTGGTCAAAAGCTTTACTGACATCGAGAAATACCACCCCACAGTACCTGGATAGGTTCAGGGGGGTGCTCAGGTCTTCAACGAGCCTCCGTATCTGCATCGGACAAGAGTGGACAGCACGAAAGCCAAACTGCTCTTCCCGAAAAAGGTCATTTGCTAGACAGTGATCTTGGAATCTGACGAGGATCGTTCTCTCCAACACCTTGGACATCGTGGGTAGCAGGCTAATAGGTCGGTAACTCGCCGGAATTTAGCCCTGCTTGGGGATACTCAACACAATAGATTGCTTCCAAGCCACAGGGAAATAAGAAAATTTCCAGCAGTCGCTAATGATATTGGTGAGAAAGTCAATAAAGTTCTTTGGGAGATTCATAAGGGCGTTATTACTCACCTTGTCTTTTCCTGGAGCCTTCTTCTTTTTCAGTTTACTTATGATGTTGGCGATCTCTCCAGCCTCGATGTTGTACTTCGTTAAATGCTGCGGGACTTCATCAAAGTTGACAATACCTTCTTCCACACGCTGAGACATGATTTGGCTCTCGGGATTATCGTTGGTGGGAGTAACAAACTGCATTTCCAGTGAATCTGCAATGACTTGGGCCTTGTCCTGATCAGTTTGGACATAGTCACCTTGTGGAGTACGTAGTGGAGGAAGCGTATCATTCTTCCTCTTCTGTAAAGCTCTGACCATACTCCAAATGGAATTGTCGCGAACCGACAAGCTTTTGAGTTTTTCATTCCATCTAGCGTCGCGAAGCTCTTTTATATCCTCTTTGACTCTTCGCACTAGCCTGTTATACCTGGCTTTGAGCCAAGGTTTACGATAGCGTTGCTATAGTCTACGAGTCCTGTTTCTTTAAGAAATTAGGCGTTGGATTCCAGGAGTGAGTTGGATTCGATGAGGAGGTTTATTCTCTGATGGATACTTATTAGCTTCTATGGCACTGTTAATACATCTGGTGATGTCTTCAACACGTTGATTGATGTCCTCTGTACAGTAAGCAACGTCGGGATGGCAGCCATATTCCTTAAGAATATCTTTGTAAAGCTTCCAGTCTTGATGATATATCAGTTCCTCTTGGAAATTTATGTCGACATTGTGAAAGTTCAACGCCACAGGCTTGTGGTCAGAGGAAAGGTCATCAATCGTGAAGATATTGTACGGTTTGAAGAAACCCTTCAAGAGCAAGATGTCCAAAACGTCACTACTAGGGGAGTGGTCGCAATAGTAGGTGTCCTCCACAGGTCCAGCAGCGATGATATCATCTCTACCTTGTATGTACCTAAAGAGAATCATGCCGTTGTAATTCTGCGTTCTGGAGTTCCAGCTTGGGTGTTTGGCATTTAGGTCACCAGCTAGGACGACTGGAGTGTCACCACTGAAGAGTTCATCAAGCTCACTAATATCAAGATAATGTTTAGGCGAATTATAGAGAACCACGAACTTCACTTCACCACAGGACACGTCATTGATAATGATGGAGGCCGATTGCCATACCTGCATAAGACTTGGAGACTAATTCTTGGTGTTGAATTCCCTTCTTAATGATGATCGCAGCGCCCCCAGAAGCACATCTTGCAGCATTTGAAGCCATTCGATCCTTACGGTACACACAATAGCCAGGTAGCTTGAAGTCTTGGCTTGGTTTGAGATGAGTTTCACAAAGGAAAGCAACGTCGATGTCTTGCTTTAACAGAAAATTGTGAAACTCGATACGCTTTCGGGGAATGCCCCTAGCGTTCCATATCACGCACCGAAGTTCACCTTTGTTGATTACAGTATAACGTTGTGAAGCCATACTAAAATTAGTTGGTCGTAAGGAGCCCACTCAACTGTGGGTAACTTTTGCCTAGATTAGAAAACAGATGAAAGATACGTCCTAATTGCTTATACATACCTGGTAGGTCGTTGATGTTGAGGCCTTTATCTTCCGGCGTAGACACAGCAGCAGCATAGGATTTGCCTACTGTCACTTTAGAACTAGGCATCCTTTGAACCTGGGGGTATTTTGGACATTTCGTGTAACTTGAAGTGTGCTGTCCACCACATCTGATGCACTTTGGGGGGGTCTTGTCCTTTGATCCTGGGGCAATCTCTTGACTGGTGCCCCTCAGCACATTTATTACAACGAAGATCTTCCGTGCAGCCCATGGATACGTGTCCGAAGCGCAGGCAGTTG
>JAHWFO010029299.1:25226-51139 GCA_023313115.1 Rhysida immarginata
TTTCCTCAAGCGAATTAATTTTTCCGGGAAGTAGTTGGCTCTTTTTAGGTCTTCTTGGAAGTCATCGAGGTCATACGTAATATCTACATTACGTATCACGTATTTCAAGACCTTCTCCGACTTCAGTTGATGATGCTGAATTTTTAAGATATTATTAGACTTAATTCCAGAGACTAACCTGTTGTGCGTTTCTTCGTCTTCACATTTAACTTTGACGGTTTCAGCTCTGCCCGTATGAACGGTGATCTTTTCCAATGGAACATGCTTCTCGAGCTCAGTTAAAATCGTCTTAAACGGGACGCCATGAGTCCGCACGATAATCGACGGTACATACCTCTTCGTGATTCTATGGTCTTCATTAGGCGATCGACCTTGTCCATTCTTCAGATTCCTCATTCTAGACGCGCTGACGACTTCTTCGTTTACTCTGGAGACGGTCTTTAGGTTATCGATCCTCGTGCCTTTTCTGAATTTTTTATTAGTGACACCAATCCAGGGACTGTCGCCCACTTCTTCATCAGTTCCGTTAGAGTGACTTCTCTTACAGCCACCGTTTGTCGAACAGTCACTATTTTCTATTATATCCATAGACTCCATACTATTAGAAGAGGAAATAGTTTTTAAGACATCACTTACCTTGCTGTTATCAACTGGATTATCTTCCGTGGAGTTTCTTGCCTTCGGAGTCCCGGAGCATTTCCCAAAGGCTTCCTTAAGTTCGCTTATCTTGTCAATAACATCTCTACGAGAGTCCTTCATTTCCTTATTGATACCTTCGAACTTCTCCTCAAAACTTTTGTGTAGGGATTCGACTTTTTCCTCCAGTGCACTATACTTAGCGTTTATTTCATCCCGGAGGGCTTCTAACATTACGTTGAATACTAGGTCAAATGCAGCAAACCTAGCATCCAAGCAGGCATCCCGGTAGGCCTTTTCGCAGGACACAGTTTTACCATCCGCCACTAGCAAATGCTCTTTAGCCGACTTCAAATTGGTTAATTTGGACGAAGCCATCATATATAAATGTATAGAACCAGGGAGGGGGGGAGTAACCTCGCAGCTAGGTGTGTGCTAAAGAAGCCGTCCTAAGAAGGACGCACCTAGCTCTAAGAAAAAAGAACAAGTCAGGTTTGCGAGAAAATTAATTCTACGCCAGGGACCCGCTCGTGAATGATTAGAATAATAGTAGATGATATGAGAAAATGTCCTTAGTTAGGTTTGCGAGGAAATTAATCCCAACGCCAGGGACCCAGAAGGATAATGAGCGTCTTGATGTACTGGTTTACGGGAATATTAATTCCAACGCCAGGGACCAGCACATAAGACGTAACAGAAGGTGAATATCGCCCTGAAAAGGGCGCACCGTGAAATGAGAATAATGAAATGATACCTGAAAAGAGAGTAGAGTGATACCTTGAAGAGCTAGTCCGTTTTGATCGTCCTGATTGCCCTCAGCCTAGGTTCCGTCCTGATGATGATATGATATATAAGTTCGATCATATTATACAATCCGATAATATATCGATATCATATATATGCCAGAAACAAACAAACAAACATCCTTCTTTATATATATAGAAGACTAGCAGAGGACCCGGCGTTGCCCGGGATAATTACACAGTAGGTAAACAGAACAATCTCAAGAAGTTAAATAAACTGATGTGTTTTTTGGAAATAAACTGTAATAGGTTATGCACTGCTAAAACGTGCCAAACACACACATACGCACACACAAATAAACATATACACACTTTTCTCAATTGTCTGAACGCTTGTTAGGGAGCTGAAGTAAGACACGTGTGTCTCCTTTGCCTCATCGAGAGATACTCGAATGTTACAGACAATCGACAATCGAACAGTGAAGGTTACATTTGCTTCTTGGATGACAATAGACATAATAACAATAGGTTTAATAATTACGACAATGCTGTGGTCATTAGCAGATCATCTTGTGAATTCTCTGACAAGCAATTAAGTGTTCTTTCAAAAAGCTTAAAATTCGCTGTATCAAATCCGAAGGAGGACTTGAGGGATTTAGTCTGTAACACAATTTTTGGTACTCCCGGTCTTAATGCCGGGCAGTACAAAGAATTTACTACTCTTTGCAGGAATTAAATTATTCCAATATTGTGACTTGGGATGGGACATGCAACCTTAAGGATTTTGATTTCTTGAAGACTATAAAATCGCTAAAGAAAAAGGACTGTTTTTACCTTAAGGCGGACAAAAGCAACCATGTGGTTATAGTTGATAAAGTTCGTTATATTGAGGGAGTGGAAGCTTTGTTAGATGAGGGTCCTTATGAATTACTTGATAAGAACCCTTTGAAGCGGCTTGTTGACCAAACGAAAGATTGCTTAAAAGATTGCAGATACATTTTCAAGGGACTTAAGACTTGCAGGCTAATTCCCAGCAACCCTGTGATCCCAAGGCTGTATTGCTTACCTAAAACACACAAACCGGGTAATCAATACAGACCTATTATTGACAACACTAACGCACCTACCAGTTTGATTGCTCAATTTCTTATGACGAAATTTCGCGGCCTTAAGCTTCCAGGTACTGATCTTTCAGTTAAAAATAGCACTGAGCTTGTCGAGAAACTTGCCAATGTAGTTCTTAAAGAAGGATGCATTCCAGTTTCCTTTGACATATGCGATCTTTTCCCTAGTGTTCCCATTAAAGAGACCATGGAAGTGCTCCAATCGGTACTCGATGACAACTATATTTCACTTGGTGAGTCCAGGGATATTATGCTCGCCACTAGGTTTTATTGCAAGAATAACCTTCTACAGTTTAATGGAAAATTTTATAAAATGACAGATGGTACCCCCATGGGATGCTGCATTAGTCCCTTCCTTGCCAGCTTATTCCTCAGGTATTTTGAGAATCAGGCCCGCGAAACTTTTCCATATTTCCCTGATATTTGGTGCAGGTATGTGGACGATGTTTTCGCTGTCTTTGATACATCAAAATATAATCTGGAACAATTTATGACTGAACTGAACAACGTGTCTAACAGCATTAAATTTACTAAAGAAATTGAGAAAGAAGGTAAATTACCCTTCCTTGACATCTAGATTGGCAGAGACACTGGCGATGGCAAATTAACATTTGGGGTCTATAGGAAACCTACATTCGTACCAGCATATATCAATAAACACTTAAACCACTGCTTCGCTCACAAGATATCAGCCTTTCAACAGATGATCATCAAGGCTTTTAACCTCCCCCTCACCCCACAACAGAGAGAGGAGGAGTTATCAAAGATTAGAAGTTATGCTGCCAGTAATGGATACAGAGAAGACATGATTGAAAACTTCATCAGAAAACATACAAGGAAAAAGGCAATACTTCAAGCAACCACCCTGGAACCAGTGAGTGATAAACCAAAGTATTGGGCGATTCCTTATAACAGAATATTCAGCAAAGGACTTGACAAAATCGCCAGAAGATTTGGACACAGGATCTCCTATAGAAGCTCGCACACGCTCAGGAGACTCCTGGGGTCGGCCAAGGATAAGATACAACCTGACCAAAGTTCTGGCGTGTACAAATTAAATTGCGGGACGTGTGACTCCTTTTACATCGGGCAGGCACGGAGGATGGTTACTACCAGGATCAAAGATCATTTCAGGTACATCCGCTACAATCCGGAAGCTTCTGCTTCGCTCAGCATATTATACAGACTGGACATGACGCTAAACCTGACAACTTCAAAGTTCTCCACCGTACCTGCGACTGGAGGAAGCTCAATTTCCTTAAAACTTTAGAGATTTACAAAGAGCAGGGAAGCAAACTCCTTAATGGTGACAAGGGCCCTATGGACCTTAATGGCTGGGATAACCTGCTTAGGTACGTGCACTAACAGCTTTTGGGTTCTCTGAGTGAACCCTGGCTTGAGGCTCTTTGTTTCGACCTTCTTTTTTTGCTTTTACCGGATTGGTCCTTCTCTCTGACTTATGTAGTGATAATCTTTGAACCCCCCCCCTCCCGCGCTCGTTTATTGGCTACTTCACCCTCTTTTTATTTTTATTTATTCTTTGGTGTACTTGTGTCCTGCTCACAATTGATTGGCTTATTTTTTATATTTTATATTTTTTTGTTTCAAATTTATTCTGTATTCTTGGCTGTAATTTACCTGATTGGCTTTGCGAAAATGTTTATCCACTTGTAAAGGAACCTGATTGGTCCCTATTATATATAAATAGCCCTAAGGCACACTGTAACATTCACCCCCTTGAGGACACGTACTACTGTGACCACTCTCCTGTCAGCGATGTGCTGGACATAGCAGTTCTTAAAGGTTTCTTCAATCCCTATAATATATTTACAGTAGACGACTTAAACTCTGATCACCGACCAGTCATGCTTGTCTTCGACGGCTTAGACATTGATGTGAAAATAGGGCTTCGCACCAAACAGGGCTGGAAGCTCTTTAAGGATATACTTCGAGAAAATAGCGTTCCATACAAGGAGGTTAACGACAACGAGGACATCAACAAAAATATCAGTGCAATCACTCGTGTTATCAAGGATGCTACTATTTCTAGTACCACCACTGCTGACCGAAAACGTCCCAAACACCTCGACCTCCCTCCTCACATTAGGCATCTCATGCTTGAAAGGAATTCATATAGGAGACTATGGCAACGCAAGCGACTACCCTATTTCAAGACTAACTACAACAGGCTTTCTCGCAAGGTTCAGGAAGCGGTAAACTTTCTACGAGCAGAAAGGTGGAGCGAAAAACTGAAGTCTTTGTCTGTCCAGGATAACTCACTCTGGGGTACTGTGAGGGCCTTAAAGGGAAACAGACCCATCCAATTGCCGCCACTGCTTGCAGGCAATGGCAGCGTATTCACCAGTGATGAGGAAAAGGCTCAACTGATCGCCGATTCCCTAAAAAGTCAATTTACCACGCCTGGTGAGACAGACTTGGACAGCCTTCAAAACACTCAGCTAGTTAACAATGGGTGCATCGCTTACCAGTGCATTCATCGTGTTCCCACCCCTGTGGAAGTCATTAGTGCCCAAGAAATCTCCGACGTCATCAAGCGACTTAAGACAAAGAAAGCAGCGGGCATTGATTGCATCACTAACAGTGCTCTCAAGAACTTGCCTTCTAATATTATCTCGATCATCACCAAAGCCATGAATGACTGCTGGAAACTTGGTTACTTCCCCGACCAGTGGAAAGAATCCGTCATAGTTACCATACCAAAGCCTGGTCTAAACCCTGCTCTTGCTGTCAGCTACAGGCCCATAAGCTTACTACCTATGTTATCCAAAGTCTTTGAACGCTGCATTCTGAAGAGGTTTAACGAATTCTGTGTAGAAAACAATCTCGTTCGTGATGAGCAATTTGGCTTTCGCCCAGGTCACTCCTGCCAACTTCAGATCTGGAGCTTGTTGCAGACCTAAACACTCCTCTTAACTGTGCTAAGTATGGTGGTCTTGTCTTCTTGGATGTTCGTAAAGCTTTTGACCAGGTTTGGCACAACGGCCTCATATTCAAGATGATTACATGTGGTTTTTCGGACAAACTTATTAGCTTGATTATTTCCTTCCTCTCAAACAGGATATTTCGTGTCAAGGTTGGCTGCTCCATGTCAAACCCTTGTGACGTCAATGCTGGTGTTCCCCAGGGCTCTGTCCTAGGGCCTGCATTGTTCAACTTTTTCATCAGTGACTTCCCAACTTTTACCAAGTGCAAACTATATCTGTTTGCTGATGAAGCGGTCATATCACGCTTACAAAAGGCCTTACAATTGTGCGAAAAGTGGTTTGCAAAGTGGAGACTCGACCTGAACGTTGACAAATGCAAGGCAATGTTCATTACGAAGAAACTTCGGAAACCACCGAGTCCTCTCTTCCTTTCTGGTAAAGAGCTCGAATGGGTTAAGAATTACAAATACCTCGGAGTGATGGTAGATGCCAGGCTAAATTGGAGTGACCACGTCTCCTATGCGATAAGTAAAGCTAAAAAGGCCAAGTTTAGTCTAGTTGCTCTTCTGGGGCGAAACAGCGCCCTTGGAATGGATAGCAAACTCTTGCTTTATAAGATGGTTATACGAACCATTCTTCTTTATGGTATGCCTGCCTGGGCTACAATATGTAAGACCAGATGGAAGGATCTCCAAACCTTCCAAAACGTTACCCTGAGGACTATCGCCCAACTTGACAGGAGAGTCGCAACAAATATTTCTATTGCTGAGGATTTCCATATACCTCCAATTGGTAGCTATGTCCGGGAGTCGTAGAAGAAGTTGCTGCCGAAGATTAAGGACCATCCTAATCCTCTGGTTGCAGATATTCTGGAGCATCCACTCACATTTAGAAGTTTCCTCAGGCATCGCAGGCCTCGTGACGTCCTGGACATCGATTTCGACGACATTCAAAAAGCCATCTTTCCCGATTACTGGATCTCGTAGCTCCATGTCCCTCGTCAATCAACAATCAACTTCATCGTCCTTATAGGAAAGGACTCCATCTTATCCCCTGGATGACTTAACTAGGTTTCATCTGGCTTCTTGCCTAGTTCAGTGTACTTCCCTTGGTTACTTCCTGGATGAGTATGGCAGTGAAAGCGTTGCTTTCGGACCGCTCGTTTCGTTTTCCCTGCGCTGTTCGATTGTCGATTGTCTGTAACATTCAGTCTTGTTGAAAAATGGACGCGTAGCGTCCGAAATACGTATCCAGGCGTAATAAATATTTTGTTGTGGAAAAGCGGTTTTGGCTCTTTGTGTTACCATTGATTGTAAATTACCTTACGTTTAGCTTTCTTGTTACCTGCGTAATCCATACAAAATTTACCCAGTCGAAGGCACCTTTTGTGATTAGCCAAATTGCGATATATTGTAATAATCGTTAATGGTAATTAATTATTAATAAACCGATTTCATTACATCCTATCAAAAATTTGGCGTCGACTACTAAGGTCATTTTGCGCCTTTTACACAAGTTATATCTGTACGCAGCCCGGGACAAACACAAACATCCATGCCCATAGCGGGATTCGTCATGTGGCATATATTATGTATATAAAATACGTAATGTTAGTTTTTGCAATGAGTGGTTATTAATATCGCTTCACATGTTAATTTTTTCCCGGGCAAAACTTTCATAATCCATTTGTCAATGTGATGCGAAGGATTGGACCGCGAATGCAATCTAGAACAATCGCGGAGTGCCGAATTATGGAAATTTCGCCTAAACCCAATATTTTACAGTACTTAAAGTAGTCAGGGAGGTTACTCTGTCCGTCCTCCGAAATACAAGGACACGCGACGCCGTCTTATCGCGTTGCTCATGCGTTGCCATTGGGAATATTCAATTTTAGAATGTTCCTATCTGTGCACCCTCACAGTTACGCGTAACTAGATATTCTTGCCGTTAATAATAAAGATTGTATCCCATGAGTGTCATGGTCATTTGGATATTGTGTTACATGGGTTTTATATCGAACCAGTTTTTGCTCGTCCAGATATGCCAGATTAACTTCATATGACGAAAATGCACTGTTTACATGAGATGGAGTAAAATGACGTAAACAGTGCATTTTCGTCATATCAAGTTAAAATGATGGGTATAAAGAACCGTTGTTTTTATGTTTTGTGTGTTTTATACAAAATTAGGTTTTTTTTAGATTAAAAATTATTTTGGTTGAAGTAAAAACAAGTGAAGAAACAATTATTTTTCAAAAAACAACGCTTATGTCAAAATTAGGTATACATAGCGCCATCTCTCGAGCCAATTCTATTTCATATTAATTCCCTCCCCCACTCCCTTTTGGATTTTTGAATTTTTTTTAAGATTCATGCATTGTCACAGACTTTGCGTATGTGTACAAAATTTCAGCAAGATCGGACTAGTGGAAGGGGTTGAAATATATTGATCACATGATTTCATCCACCAACATGACCCAAATGGCGAAAGTTGTATAAGCGTTATAAATAAATATAAATATTGCGCTTTAAGTTTCTTATAAAACTAATTCCTTTGTTCCAATTTAAATAGAAATTAATAAAATTGGTAGAGACCTTACAACACAATAAAGGGAAAACAGAGTTTCCGACTAGTTTCGCCATTTATTCCCAGCTTTATCAAGAATAAAACACTAGAGGCTACATGCCCTTATATACAGAAATATGGTACAAAGTGATCCACGTGATTGGATAAAGAAATGACAAATATATACAAAACAAAGAATACAAAGAAATAGCGAATAGAATAAAAATAATCGGAAAATATGCGAAAGGCTATAGAAAAAACCAATTGCCTCTTGTGTGTTATCCTTGATAAAGCCGGGAATAAATGGCGAAACTATTCGGAAACTCTGTTCTCCCTTTATTTGAATTGTAGATTCTGCGACAAGTACTACATAGGCTTAACGACCCGCAATTTCACCATACGCTTCAATGAACACATAAACTCGCACAAAAAGAAAGACGGCAAGTCCCACTACGCTAACCACCTAGTTGTATCGGACATGCCCCGAAGATTCAAGATGATGTAATGTCCATTCTCCACATCTGCAACCGTTCAAGACAGCGACCCTCGAGTCCATTGAAATTTTTAAAGCTAAAAGATCCTCCCCGGATGCGAATTTCCTTTTTGCAACAAGAATAAGCAATGTACCTCAAAAGCAACCAATAGAACGATGCTTTCCGCGTGACGTCACCACAAAAGCATGTGCTGCCCGTTAGTTCACTTCGCTGCCTCGCTCGCTCGCTTCGATTCATGCCATTCAAAAAACGGAAGTTGTTTAATCAAAATACTCACGTGAATAGGTACCATGTATTCTGCTGATTGATGATTGCAAGGGCAGTCGAAAAGCGCATACCGGTTGATTAAACTTTAATGTGGACAAAGGTTGGTTTTCTTCTGTGTCTTTATATTTATCCACGGTTACTCGGTTTCTCCAAAAATACGAAGCTGCTTTTACAAAATATTTTGAAAGTCAGACTTTAGACAATTTTCTTAAACTTAATAAAACAAGATACTTCATATTAAAAAAATTCAGTTGAACACAGTTTCATCAGCTCGAAGTGGAAATTATGTATGAACTACTTATAAATAATACAGGGCGATCAAAAGTATTTTACCCCCCCCCCCCCAACAATTTCAAAACGAGTGGAAATACAACAAACCTGTTGCAGGCAACATATAGGATGTTAGGTAGGCAGTAAACGATGGTGGTCTCAAATTTGATCTTTGACCTCGAATTTTGCACCTGACAATTTGTAACTTTGTAATCGTTACAGGTAGAGAAAAATTTCAGACAAATTACCAATTGTACAGTTGTAAAGCTCAAAATGTAGATTTTAACGAAAAAAAAAAAGAAAAAAGATTAAAAATAAACACTATAGCTGGCTCGGTGGCCAAGAACGTTAAGGGGCATGTCTTGCCGCTCTCGCCGAGGGTATACCCGTAGAGCACACGACGTTTTAAGGACGTTCTAATAAAGTCTAAATATCCCATTCTGGTCTTGGTGTTAAAGGGACGTCTTTAAGACGTTTTTAAGTTGTCCCAAGCAGACCAATTATTGTAGTGACAAAAATTTTTCTGTTTGCAAAATAAATTCCATTTTAGTTTATCAACAAACAGTTCATTTGTCGATATTTTATCGATACACTGTTTATTTTCTCGAACAACGTTGGAGAATGGCTTATTCAACTTTGGGTTTTTGAGGGAGACTTCTCGCACTCAGAGTTGAAGAGACTATCCCAACAGATAGATAGTCTCTAGATAACTTGTCCCATCCATAGTCATGTTAAAGAGTAGCGTTAGTTCTAATAATTTTGTATTAACCTTCTTACTAACACGAACGGCGAAATCGTCCATTATGCTATCCGCCATGTTTTCGTGACTTGTTTTCGTATCTCTACCGGAAATGATTCCCATTTCCTATGACTTGGCTCGTAAAGCTGTGTATGGCGCTGTTAGATGAGTCGCGGGTTTGTAAACACTTAAAGATGGATGTTACAATTTATCTACGAAGTACTGTAGTCCTATAATCGAGTTAGAGAGCTATAACCTAAAAAAATGTGTCCTATGATCTGGAAATTGCTGTGAGTGTACCAATTTTATTGATAGAAATAGCACTAAGGACTCTTCACTCAACGATCTAAATGGTAATTGTTTTAAGCTCTAGCAGGAAAGCCCGAGTGGAATCGCCCGAGCGGTCGAAGAATGTGGATTGTCTTGCTGGTTGGATAAAAAATGTGGAATTAATTTATCGAGTTAAGTGCACGCGCAGAAGAAGTCCGTCGGCCAAATATTAAAGAAAATGCGAGTTCATAGATAACTGGAACCATGAACTCTAATAATGCAGCGGGAACCACCGTTCTTTCTGGTAAAGACAGTTATTTTGAGCCGTTACGTTTGAACTACGGTTCTTTCAAAGTTTAGTTTTTTTATAAATTCAACATTGGGAATTGAGTCGAGAATAGACGAAAAGTCCGACGCGGCAAGAGCATACTGGAGCGAACATCCAGCGCGAGACCAGAGACTCCTTACGGCGCACGGATTCCATTGGTTTCAAAAAGCAGCCCTGTATGATATGTCGGGAACATGAAAACAGCGGGTTTGATGACGAACAGCATTGTGGAGCGAGAATGCGGTATGTTTAAGATCCACGGCCTTTACTAACAAAATTAATCTTTCCCTCAACAAAATTCTCGTCGTATACCTCTCCCCCCACCCGTACCCTAACCTTCGTTGTTTGTTAGGAAACCGCATTACCCCAAGGTGTGGTTTTGATTTGGAAATGAAATATATGTGATTAAATCGTTATTGGAACGTTACCCAAAAACAAAAAACACCCATCTGAATCTGTGTAAAAAAAGGAAGAAAACAGAGTTAAACTTTCTGGGTCTGAAAAAAAAAATTTCGCTCTGCAGCTATGTAGTTGTTTAAAGAAATAGAAGCGTCCTAAGAAAAATAAGAATTAAGACTTATATAGTAATAACGCGCGACAAGTCAGAAATTAAAGTACGTATTGGAAACTTTCTGCTCTGAATTGAGCTCAAAGACAACGGTAATAAAAGAGGAATCCTAAATGCAAATAATATTATTTTTTAGTTTTTCTGACCTCCGGAGCGAAAAGGCCCCGTTGCCTCGTGGATAATTGGTGATGAAGAAATGTTTTAAATCTTCACAAAATACAGATCAAATTTTAACTAAAAGTTTTGGGATTTAAAAGCTCAATGAACTTATACTGGAATGACCCATAAAGACAATTTTAGTTAAAAACAAAGTTGCTTATACTTGGATTCACTAAGAGTTTGCAGTGGAGAAAATTTTATGCGTTGCATTATGGGAGCCTTTTGCAACATTCTAACAGCGTATGTTTACAGAAAATAACTTTTTGCTCCTCCTTATTTTCGCCCTCTTTCTCTACCTCTTTGATTTTCTGGAATTTACAACCTCTAGTTTCTTTTATCTTCTTAAAGTTAACCTCCTCCCCTCCCTTTTCGATCATTCCCTTACGGTTATGACTTTAAATTTGACGAAGTATCGATTAGGTGATGTTGCCGCCATGATGATTTAACATCTTATGACAGGGATATACTGCGCATGCGCGAAATCAAAATATTGACAGTGTTTATAAAAATTTGTTATCGCTTCTAATAACAAAGAATTCACTAATATAGACACTTTTTTATCTTTATACAGATTAACATCGCATTTATAGGGATTAATGTCCTTTTTACGTATGGACTACTATTTTGGCTGCAACAAACAAATATTTTATACATTACACAAGCTGAAAACCGGGCGTCGCCCGGGACTTTACTTATCCTCTTGTTGGATTGACCTGCCTCAGATTAAAATATCCATTTTCACCACCGGGAAATATCACTGGCTACTTTAGATCTCATCTTTTCTTTCGAAGTTTCCCTTGCCCCTGACGTAGAAGTTCTTATACCTTCCTGCTCTAGACTAAACTCCCGTTGTTCAGATGTTCCCGATGCCCATTTGTCTTTTAGCTGCAGAGTTTCCTGACCAATACTCGTTCTTTCTCTTTCCTTTCCAAACACACAAACAAATACACAAACTTTTGTCAGTCGTCTGGACATTTGTTAGAAGGCTCAAGGGTGACACGTGTTTCTCTTTTGCCTCCTCAAAAGACACTTCCATATCATTATCACCTGCCTATACTCATTTTATGTTCAATAGAATAAAACGAATGTTTTGTCATTGCATCATAATTTTATGCTCATTCTATCCTGCTATCCTATGCTCGAGTTTTTGAAAGTAAAGTTCGGAAATTGGTACATCTGCTCACGAAATGTCAAATATTGGCGAGACTCAGCGGCTTTTACGTACATCTTTTACAGTGGCTAAAAGAAAAATTGCCTCCCAGCCAAATTGACGATATTATTACTGCAAAAATTCCTGATGTCAACAGTAACAAAAAACTACACGACACAGTTGTCAAAAACATGATCCACGGGCCATTCGGGCACACAACAAACACAATCATCCCCGTGCATGAAGGATGGAAAGTGAACCAGGAAGTGCCCCCGGGCGCTTCTAATGCTATTTATCTCCAATCGTACAAAATTTGAATAAAACCAAACCTCAGTACCTATTCACAAAGCAAAAATAAAATCCGAATTGCAAAGCAAATCGAAGTCCGTGAGAATAGCCAAAACGTATTAATATGAATACGAAACCAAACAACAATAGCGTCGCAAATTAATCAAACCTAAACCCGTAAAACACAGAAGATAAACATCAATACGACAGGTAACCCCTTACGGCCTAGATCAGACGTGTCCGGTGCGTCAAACAATAACGCTAAGATGAAGTACGGCAGACACGACCTAAAGCGCGTTTTAAACACAGTTTATTTCTTATATTGTGGCTTTAAAGTTAAGGCAGTACCATCTATTGACAAAGTTCATAACTAAAGTGGTGTTATGGTAACATTAAAGTTATTAGGTTTGGTCACTTCACAAAATATTGGGCAAACCTATCCAAAAAGGGGTAAACGGTATGGTATTTATTTCTAATTTATCTAATCGCTATTTGCCTTTATTCTTTAAGCCACTGTGTTGAATAATAAAAATTCTAAGTAATGGTTTAAGATAATTAGGTTGCAATTACTGAATAAAAATACTTTTTTAAAATTTGAAAATTGACATTTCAAAATCAGAGAAGTCATCATATAATTTTATATTCAGATACATGATTTTACTTCAAATGCAGTGGCGGCTCGTAGCTAAAATTTCTGGGGGTGCTGCGTTAGAAAATTTTAACTTTTTCACGAACTAGAGAATAGCTAGTGACATTAAGCTTAAGGATCATGTAATATACATGTATAAGAATAGTATTAAAGAAAAAAAAGACACATTATATTGAATTTTATCGATATCGAAAGTGAAACTGGGGGTGCTGCAGTGCCGCAGTGCCTATGGACGAGCCGCCACTGTTCAAATGTAAAAACCATGTTTTCAATGAAAGGATATTACATTTAAAAGAAGAAAAAATCTCTTTGCTGTCCAAAGTTTATTATACAAATAAAAATATTGCAACAATTAAAATTCTTCTGCTCATCCTGAGTTTAACAATAATACTGTCGTAACAATCGAAACAATTCCTTTTCGATTAGCTAATAGGATCGCCTGAAGCTACACAGACACAAACATACAGACTTTTGGTTTTATATACTGTATACAGGGTGTTTTTGAATTGAGTACAAATTTTTTGGGAGATGATAGAAGAGGTCCTTAGAAGTATTTTTTGTCATATGAAGTACACAATTAACACAAGCAATGGTGTACTCCGAACCCGTAGATACCGAAGAAGAATTGGCGGCTCGTGTTGTCGCGGCAGCAGGTGACATCAGCGACCTTGCAAATCATCTGTTTCCACGCGTACATCAATCCATCATAAGGCGTTGCGAATTGTGCTATGAAGCAAATGGCGTTCATTTCGAACAATTACTGTAAAAGTCACACAGTAGATTGCTTGTGTTAATTGTTAAAAATAAAATAATCTTGGCCTACCAACGCACACTGCGTCCCGGTGTCATTTGATTGTTCAATGCAGTATTGTAAGTAAACGGAGCTGCGGGGACCCCATGTTCATATGACAAAAAATACTTTTAAGGACCTCTTCTATCATCTCCCAAAAAATCTGTACTCAATTCAAAAACACCCTGTATAGATGTAGATAAACATTTTATTTATTTATCAATGGGACGAGTCTACATACAGTAGGTAATACTGAATAGGACTTATAAGCATGGGTATCGAGTCTCTCGATATGTCGAGTAAACACAGCGTTTATGCGTACTCGCGTCCGTGCTCACAATCGAATGTGGGACCATAAACGTGGCACGTGCAATTTTTCGCAGTATCTAAAATCACAAAACGGGTGTATTTTTATGACGAAAATTTAAAATGATTATAACATCCGTAATGATTATTGTATCACCCGTAACGCTCTTTCTTTCTTTCTTTCTTCAGCCCACATCTCCCAGTAGGGGAGACTAGCTGTTTCCGTTTTATTTAAAGTACTTATGTGATTTCGTCACTTCCTGTTATGAATTACTTAGGACACAAATGGCCAAGACATATCTGGAATTATAAGCTTCGTATTTTCCAAAAATTTGAAGAGAGATCTGATTATTATTTTTGTTTCTTTCTTTTCTCCGACTCAAAAGAGAAGATTGTTTAAATTAAAAGGGGTTTTTAATTGTCTGAAAGTTAGTTCAGTACTCCTCCTTTCATGGCATAGGTTTCTACAATCCAGTAAGATGTGCTCTACCGTTTCCGGTTCTCCACACACGCACTTGTTTGTTGGAGCGAGATTCAAACGATGAAGGAATGAAAATATTATTCTTAACATGAGAGGAAGGAAGGAATCTGTATAAATTACATTAAGCACTTCAAAGCACATAGAAATTCAACAAGCGCATAAGTTACACTATACAACAAATTTGAACTTTTTTCTGTCCTTTAGATGAAACTACGTGATTCTGTATAAACAAAACGTCCTTGATTCATATATCAAAACCAAAATGGTCCATCACGTATTGTTTTTGTAGGAGACCCACTTCTCAGAGAAATGTAACAGAGGCTTGGTTATAGAAAACACAAACACTAATATGAATTTTTGGCCCTTTCCTCTTGTAGGCATCTGTTTGTGTGTCCCTGATAACAGATCAGCAATATCAGCTAGCATACTTCCATTCCATCGTTAAGCTCTGCCTGTGTGATTTCATGATGTGAACATGTCATACATGTAGATCGTTGAAAGTCAGGATCTTGATGGTTTGGGTCATCGGAGATGTCTTCCTCTGAATCAACAGGTATATTTATCTGGAGCTGTATGTATAGGAAGATCTTGAAAATGAGGAATTGGTCGCATGGCGCTTTTGCATGTGCTACAATATACCAAAAATAAAGGTAAAGAATTTAGGTAGATACGTAAAAAGCTAAAATGTGGATTTTCTGGAAAATCGTGGATGGTAAACAAAAATAATTACAGATTCGTTATTTTCAGTCAAAAATACAAGGTGATTACAAAAGAACTTCACACTTTTAAAAATTTATTACATCAAAGCTATTCAGAATATAGACACACCACATACTGATTCTTAAAGAAAAACTCTTGAAGTTTATTGTGACACAGTTAAAGATGTTCAATATGCCCCCCTGTCGTGACACGGCATACATCAATGCGGTAGTCGAATTCGTCCCAAATCCGCATTAACATGTCTCCATCAATCCCACGTATCGCTACCGTAATGCGTTCTTTCAGCTCGTCTAGATCACGGGGAAGCAGTAGGCTGAAGACCTTGTCCTTTACACACACCCATAAAAAGAAATCACAAGGTGTGAGGTCGGGGCTCCGCGGTGGCCACTTTGCAAGTTCCAGGTCATTGTTTGCTCGACCAATCCACCGATGTGGGAGAGTGGCATCAAGAAATTCCCGCACCTCTGTCGTCCAGTGTGGAGGTGCCCCATCCTGCTGAAAGATAAAGTCGTCACTGTCACATGCAATTGTGACATTAACCACTCAACCAGCATGTCCAGATACGTGTCCCATCGTACGGTCGGTTCCATGAAAAAAAAAGGGTCCGTAGATTTTCGTTTTGTCTCGCGTCACGTGCCGCGTGGTATCATCCTCAACTTACGTAATGCTACGTGTAACAATAAACTTCAAGACTTTTTCTTTAAGAACCCGTTTGTGGTGTGTCTATATTCTGAATAGCTTTGATGTAATAAATTTTTAAAAGTGTGAACTTCTTTTGTAATCACCCTGTATACAAGAAACACGTATTTTCATCTAAAGGACATTTTTCATGTTGTACAGTGTTATAAATAAGATGAAGACTTCAAAAATCATCAAAAAATCTAAATGAACATTTAATTGATTCTTCAATTTTAAAAAAATAATAAATCATGATTTGTGATTAATAAAATATATTTATTATAATGGAAAAGAGTTTATTGAATATACAAGGATTCTTTAGTCTTCATTCAAAACACTGAAAGAAACACGTTAAGCCATTACACGAATTGGCTACGTAAGACAACGAAATACACTCACATGCCAAAAGTCATGGGATAGCAGTGGATTATTTTTTAAGTGGCAGTAGCATCACGTGCAAAGTGTATAAATATGCAAATCAGTGTCAGTAGGTTTAGTTGCACTGTCATGAGTAAGGGGTGAGATTTCTATGTGACGGGATACACGACGAGAGCTATCAGAGCACGACGTAAGGGTCATTCAGTATCGAAGGTGGTTCAAGAATTCAATATCCCACTGTCCACAGTTTCAAAAGTCTACCGAGAGTATTAACTTGACGGCATTACCTCCCACCATGGACTACGCAGTGGTCGATCACATCTTATAAATGAACGGCACCAAAGGTGTCTGATTAGGATGGTCCGCTAACAGGGAACTGACACTACACCAGATGACATCAGATTTTAACCAGGGTGATACTAAAGCTGTATCGAAGCGAATTGCGCAACGAAATCTTTGCCCATGAGATATGGAAGCAGAAGACCCACGAGGGTGCCCTTGCTAACAAAAAGACATCGTCAGCAACATCTCTCCTGGGCCTATGAATACATCGATTGGACACTTGACAACTGGAAACGTGTGACCTGGTCTGATGAGTCTCGATTCTAGCTGATACGAGCTGATGGTAGGGCTCGTGTGTAGCGCAGACCACATGAGGCCATGGACCCAAGTTGTCAAGCATGCACTGTGCATGCCGGTGGTGGCTCCGTAATGGTGAGGGGTGTTTTTTCATGGTATGGCTTGGGTCCTTTGGTTAAGGTAGGCTGTTCACTGACTGGCCAGCGCTATGTCCAGCTGCTGGCTGACCATCTGCAGCCTTTCATGGACTTCACATACCCTGACAATAATGGGATTTTCCAGAAAGACAATACACCATGCCATCGGCCCATGATTGTTCGCGATTGGTTTGAGGAGCATTCGGGGAAGTTCTAGCGCATGATATGGCCACCCCGATCACCAGATTTGAATTCATTTGAACACATTTGGAATGTGCTCGAGAGGGCCATTCGTTCACGGGCTCCTGCACCTCAAACAACCGTGCAATTGTGGGAAGCTCTCCAGTGGGAATGGTTGACAATGTCTTCAGGTGTCTTCAACCGACTTGTGGAATCAATCCCACACGTTATTAGGTGCTATCCCATGACTTTTGTCATGTGAATGTATAGTGCTCTTATAATATATTTTGTAATATCTCTGTAGTATAAATTTAAATAAAAATTGTTCCTCAGACAACAATTGTCAGGTGACTTCTCAGTTCCGGCGTCTGCTTCAAGCCGGCGCCAACAATGTTTAAACAAGGAATTAAATCAATAGAATTGGCCTCGCATTCTCTATATACTACGTTCGAGAAAATCATTGTTTTGATTTTAAAAAATGGAGGTTAAAAAGTGCGAATAAAAGGGCGAAAAACAGATTCACATCTTCTGCTCTTCAGAGCTGAAGTTTCCTATTCATCCTGTTCTCCAATTTGTTTTTGGCAAATGAAGCATTATCAAGTATAAAAAAGAATAGCAAAAACAGTTCACGGAATACATGTGCATTAAACTGTGGTAATACGGACGACGGAAGTTGACAGAAATAACGTAGCATCTTGGTTAATACATAAGGGAAACATTAAATCCACAACATTATAGGAATGTTAAAAGCGGAGATGATGACAACGTTTATTATATATATTAACTAGGTGATATGCCCGGCGTTGCTCGGTCTGTTTGTTTGAGGAAATTTTAATGTCGTATCCCTTGCACCATCTCTTAAGGAAACAAACAAACATAAACCAAGATATATTAACCCCCACCCCCTCCCTTTGGAGACATATAAACCTTACCCTGAACCTAACGAATATATGGTGCGAATATGAGCTCAATTGGATAAGTGGTTCAAGAGTTTTTAGAACATTTACAGACGCACCCTGAACCTGAATTTTTATATATAAAGATATACATTAAAAAAATTATCGCTTTGTATATCATTATTCGTACTGGACGAGGTGGCGCCTATAATTCAGATGACGTTTTGGCATCATCACTTGGTATAATTTCGCATCTGCGTGTTTTAATCTGTGCCTGAGGTCTTGTCCCCTCTAACTTTCACCCCTGTAACTCCGACCCTAGTGCACCAATCAAAACCAAACTAAACAGTAAAGTAGGAAACACCTTTGGTAAACTCTATTCCAAATTTCAACCTCCTACGTCAAAAAATGTAGAAAATATTAAGGGAAAAGACAGACGGACACTGTGAAAACAATAAGTGCTCTATTCTTCCGCTACTTAATAAAATTTATTCAAACAATGACCTGTAGCCGAATAAAGCATTGCTGTTTGTTGCCAGGACCGCTCCTTTTTTGAGCGAGTTAGTTAGTAGTTGAAATTGGTGAAGGAGACCTTGCCGCCTGAACATGGCTCTAGACCTGAGAATCTAGACACGAGTCTTTATGATATTCTTCGAGTCTATGATCTATAGGCCTAATATGGAAACAAAGAGAGTGCTTTTCTCCATTGAAATCGAGTCCTATTCGTGCGCCATTACGTTCTTTAATAGTTGTTGGCAGCCAAGGATCCAACCAAACGACCAGATATTCCGTGTAAGGTTGAATGGAGGCAAAGACCAATGTTCGAAAAAAAATGGAGACGAGGATTTATGATTTACGATTACGCAACGCCTAGTAAAACATCTGATTTAAAAACTTAAAAAAGACTAACAAATTCTCTCCACCTCTTCACTTCCCACACCCTTTCACCGTAGGCTTCATCCCAGCGATCCACTAAATCATCAAAGAGGTGATGGTTAAAAAAAAAAACCTTTTATTTTAAGTGACCAAAAAGTGTTTAATTAGACAATGTTTTTGCATAGATTTATTGCATTTAATTAGACATTGAGAGTCAGAGGATATCAATTTTAATGCCCGTTTATAGTTCACACTAATATTTACCACAAATTTGTTCATACGGGAAAATTGAAGGTCGGGTTTACAATTCACGATTAGGGAATACAAATGTTTTGTTAGATGAATGTCTTTATCACGAGATTACCACTGAGATTCAATTTATAAACGATTTAATTGTAAATATAGAGAGTCTCGATCTTAAATGATCAAGATTTAGGGCCAGTTCATTATCTACTTTTCTCAAGTGAGTCTTCTCAAATGAGTCTTTAGAAACAATGGACTTATATTGTTGAGATGAGAATCACTTGATTACTACAATCTACATATATATACGAGTGATGTCCGTCAGTCTGTGATGAATAGAAAATACACATTTTTCATTGGCAAGTGAAACAAGTGACACGAGTGACGCAGCAAAAGCGTAGCCCGACGAGAGTAGATAACTACTCGTTCGGGATGCATATATAATGAGGTGGGCGTGGCCTAATTCAGCCAATCAGCGTGCAGCATTCGCATCACGTGACCCCCCACCTCTCCCCTACCCCTGCCTGACGTCACAGGCGTTCAGCCAATCAGCGTGCAGAAGGCGACTCACGTGACCAAACACCACCTCTTCCCCTCGACTTCGTGTCACGTGACCACCCATCCCCCCCTTACTGACGTCGCTGACGTTCCGCCAATCAGCGTGCAGAAGGCGCCTCACAGGGCGTTGGTCTTTTATTTGGGCGTTGGCCTTTTAATTTGGGCGTTGGCCTTTTAATTTGGGTGTGGCCTGAAATAAAATTAAATTTTTAATCCTTTGATGTACAGGGTGGAAGATTAGAGGGGTCCTAATGCTCTCAGCAAAAGACACTTAGGTGATTCTGGCTTACAAGTGAACATCTGTTGATTCGCTTATATACCCATGAATCGGGCTAGGAGGTTGGGTACTGGCACCTCAAATGGATTACCTAATTACTAATTTACTATTGTTTTCTCGGGTAACCAAATTTTTTCCAAGCTCTTTTTACAGTTTTCTAAATTAAACGAATACTGTTTCAAGATGTTTTGTTTTGTTTTTTAATTTTCAACTAAGGACTACATTGTTTCAATTGACAGGTGTGCAGCTGAGTAGGCGGGCTAATACTGTCTAAAAAGGTGGGACTGAACTCTCATATACCTGTTATAAATAATAAATAAATAAATACAGATGTGTTCTTTACATAACTTAATTTAAATTTTGGTCATGGATGAGGCATTTTCTAACCCCGCTAATGCTGCCGGTTTTGGTGGTGTGAGAGGTTTAGCTAAACAAACAAATCATTCTGAAAAAGAGACACGTGAATGGTTAAGGGGTGTGAGAGCTTATACGCTACATAAACCGGTGCGTCATCATTACCCACGTAATCGCATGCGTGTATATGCGCCATTTGAACAATTTCAAGTGGACTTGATTGATCTGACCAGTCTGTCAAAACAGAACGATGGTTATAAATTTCTACTTACCTGCATCGATGTTTTCTCGCGCTATGCGTGGGTCATTCCTCTAAAAACGAAGAAGGGGCTTGAACTTCAGAAAGCCTTTCAAAAAATTTTCACACTCAGCAGTGTTCCTGTAAAAGTGAACAGCGATAAAGGGAAGGAGTTTTTAAACAAACATGTTCAAGATTATTTTAAAGAACTCGACATCGATTTCTTCACCACAGAATCAGATTTGAAAGCCGTTACGGTCGAACGATTCAACCGTACGTTAAAAACGAGGATGTTTAAGTTTTTTACATTTACCAACAAACACAGATACATCGACGTCTTATCTGATCTCGTGTTAAGCTACAACCACCGCAATCACAGAGCCCTGGGTATGGCATCAGCTGATGTCAATGAACGAAATGCCCCAGCTCTATGTTTGAAACAACAGAGTTATTATACAGCAGCAACACAAACAAATCCAAGGTTGCAAGTCGGCGATTACGTACTGTAACGGCCAGTTTTGGCGTTACAAATCAGTCTTTCTCTTTCCCCTTTGTCTTCCTCCCACCTCTTTACACTCTTTTGTCTCTTGACATCATCCGGAGCGAAAAAATGATTTTGTTGACGTTAATAATAGACGGACCTCCTGTTGTAAAGAAGTGAACAATAGTCGAGTCCAACAATGGCATCTAACAAAGGATAGTTGTTATACGAGCTGCGCGTCGTTAAGAAAATGACTTGGTAGGTATAGAAAAAGAAAGTCAGATGAGAGAAGAACAACGGCCGCCATCGGACCGGAAGAGATAGAACGACGACGGCCATCAAGTGAAACCGAGTAGGTTGAAAGAGATTCATGGAGAATTCCTTTATAATGGACGACTTTGATTTCTACACGCCCCGTTCTGTCGTACGACGACGGCATAGAAATGCAACGGAGTCATAGATGATAGAGGATTTTCATCTTGTTTTACTCACCGTTATCTTTTGGTCGAACCAGAACGTTACAAAAGAGAACGACAGATGGGTTCCAGCCAAAAATCGAAAGATATTAACCCAAGACCTTCTGGTATTAAACGTAGTATTCGGGCCATAAGTTTAGTCATCGGCTCTTCTTTATTTCTTTATTTATATCCCTTTACAGAATGATCCAAGCTCGCAATGACGAAATCAGATGTCCGATGAACCCCAGCACACGCCCGTCTTATTCTGAAGGCAGTCCCGCTCCATGCGAGGCGATACTCAACTCAAAGAAAGTCGAGAAGACGCACGAAGATATCGTTGGTTCCGTAAGATTTGTCCTAGCGCAGTAAGAACCCCTACTAACATGCTCAAATTCAAGTCCTAATTTTCGGATTTGGGTCTTCCCCTCCTTTCCCCTGTTATTCTCAAGTTAGTTTTAGTATTTCCCGTTCCCCTTACTGTTGCTTAATTCTTGCTTAGCCGGTAGTGATCAAAACTGTTGTGCAAAAAAAAAAAAAAAAAAAAATGAGGGCGCGTTGCCGTAATTAACACAGCCGATGAATCCCTGAAAAGATACAAAGATGCTGAAAGAGAAAAAGAGAAAGTGATTAATAAACGATCCTAAAGAGACGAATTTTTTTCTTTTGAAACTTACCTGTGGACTCTAATAATAGTCTCGTCTAAGCCTGAAACATAAGAAAAAAGGATTTTAACGCGTGAAGAACAGTTAGTGCCGGAAAAATGTGCGAACGATAAGAATAACTTTACCTCTTTGTCCTCATTTAAGTTTAGAACAATCTCTTAAATATTTTTGTCCAGAGATTTCGGTTCGTTATCATTGTAAAGGAATTTTTAAGCAATGAGTAAGAAAATATAATTTTTTTTTCTCTGAACACCCGGAGGCGAAAAGAAAGACAATTTGACGCATCAGTAGGAACCCGAAAATTATAAAGCCTTACTCTGTAGAACGTTTTCGATATATAATTGTAAATGTCACCCACGCGGGAAATTTGCAATAAAGCCCCGGATATTTTTTGTCAGACATAGTTGCCTAGCGAGATTCTGATTTATATCACAACATGACAAACAAATCATCTACGTTCCGTTATATTTATTTTTCTTTTTTTTCTTGATCTTATCTTTGTCCGTAGAAATTGAGAAAATGAAAAGGGAAGTACTGCAAATTATTTATATATGCTTGAACTAAATTTGTCTACTTAGAACTTAAAGTCTCTCTGCTAATGCCTTGTTTTGTTTTTTTGTGTTTAGGAAGAGCTCTGTACGGGGGAGTGTTACGTCATTGAAGAAGAAACGAACCTCGCGTGTTTTTGCCCGTTATAGTACGTATTTCGAAAGTGAAAAACATATTTGATAAAGGCTATCTTCCAAACTGGACCGAGGAGGTGTTTGAGGTTTCAAAAATCATTTATAGAAAACCTGTTGTGTATAAAATTAAAGATTACGATGGCAGCGAGATCTCAGGTGTATTCTACGACCAGGAGTTACAAAAGGTGAAAAAACCCGAAGTTTTTAACATTGAACAGATTATTCGCTGGCGCACGAGGCGTGGTGTTCGCGAAGCTTTTGTGAAATGGCAAGGTTACCCGGCCAGCATGAACAGCTGGGTACGAGAGATAGATCTTTTAAATGCTTGACAAGAGGCGATTGACAGCAGTTGGGTTCGAGTACAGCCATCATGTATGAAGACACGGATTTTTATGTTATGCTACCATCAAACACACCTACGGGTGAACAAATTCATTCCAATACAACAGCTCATTTTATCACAAGACTGCCGAGGACGCTACGTTTCCAGGGGCGATGGGAGGTTGGTTTATCGGAAACACATTTCCCAGCCCTCTTCAAGAACGTTACGACTGTAAACAACACTTTCGAAATAGGTTTCAAGGCTGATATCATAGATGAACAAATAGATTTCAGCATTGTTTCACCAGTAAGAATTCCGACACTCCAGTCTTTCATAATCGAAGTTGAATTGGTGTTACAAGCCTATTTGAAAGATGTTCTCTTTTACCATAACACTTCTTTAGACCAAAACGTCATCATGAGTTTGCCTCTGAATGTCGGGATTCGCTTTAACACTCCCGAATTCTGTAAGGTGTTCAATGTTTCGCCCAATATTTTCTACGAGGACCGTTTCTCTCTAACTCCGGATTACAACCTGCCGTTTAAGTGGGTGTCCGATTTTTCTGTTACGTTAAGGTATCCCAAGTCGGCACCTCTATACCAAAAAATGGTTGAATTTAAGAGTATCAAACTGCAAAATAGGGTAGCCGCAATTGATTTTTTAAAAGATAGTTTTAGAACGGCGGACCGATACACCTTGTTACGTTCTTGATGGAAACACTTTCAAGAAATTAAAAGTGTCCTTGTATGCAAGCGCAATGCAAACAATTGCGGCCGCCAACCGACAGAAGTCTCTGATTAACGGAAGTCCAAAAATTTTGTCGAAGTTTCACCTCCAGTAAATTTCTCCGTGGAACATCATTTGGGAAATTCATAATTATTAGGTTAAATCAATTATAAGTCAAGAAGCAAGCTACCTATGAGAGGTTCTTTAGTGCACTCACTATTCATGGCATACCCTTACATCCCAATTCGGTACAATTCGATTACGTCGAGACAAACATTGTTAATGATCATGTATTGTTTACGGGGTCCTCAACACAGTTCATCGAATTCCCAGCAGCTGTCAACATTGGCTTTATACCAGAAAGGTTTCTGAACAAGAAATTGAAAACACCTATTACAATGCCCTTAAACGACACAAATGACGGATTTATCAGCTGTGTTATTTTTGATCCACCTGACACTCCAGAACAGCGCATCTTAAAAATTCCCGAAGGGTATTATGATAGTCGTAGGGACGTTGTTGAGGCGCTCGTTAAGTTGATTCCATTGAAAGAACAGGCTTTTTACAAAATCAATCTCACACCTAACAAATGTTTTCATTTCAAATGCACAGAAGGCCGCTATATTAGTTTTAGCGAGGGTTTATGTTACACATTGGGTTTACAAGCTGAACTTTCCGACTTGGAACTCATTATCGGTGAGGGTTCAACCCCAATAGAACTTACACGTGGCATACATGGTTATTGTCTGTATACAGACATCATACAGCCGCAGGTTGTGGGTAACACATTCGCTCCGCTCCTACGAATCATACCCGTTTCACATGCCAGGCGAGAAGTGATTTATCAGACTTTTCATTCACCCGACTACTTTCCCTTAAGTAAAAACGTCATTGACACGATTGAAATCGCGGTTCATTCCGACCACGGTGATTTGCTCGCGTTTTTAACAGGCAAAACCATAGTGAAATTACATTTTCGTAAGAAACAACTGTAGTGCGAGGTTGATTTCTTTTTTCTCTCCTCCTCAATTACTTCAAGATGCATATCCCCTATCAGCCGAGCCAAGAAGTAATATCGCGTTACTATTTAAACCAGAGAGGGAATGGTTTACCTGTGTTTAGAGGGTCGGTTTACCAGAGAGGCAATGGGGTTATCTTATCTGGTACAGAGGGTAGATTATCGCAAGCGATAATCTGCGGCACCTACTCCTACGAGGGAGATTTGCGCCATCCCATTAATAACGACTGCTACGAGATGACAGTAGCAGTCGGGACGGACAGCTTAACGTGCCCTCCGAAGCACGGGGGGTTTCATGATGGAAAAGCTGCTGGGGATAAACGAACCAAAGGCTGTCACCAACTGCTGGAATACCAGCTATGGTCAATCGGCAAATGGGTCAGACCAAAGTCCCCCAACAGCCGCGCCCCAAATACCTGTCCCTCAAGCCCAGGCCGTTACCAACCAGCAGCTGGCCGCGCCTAAAGTTGCTGAACTCCATCGATTGGCAAGCCAACCGACGAGACAACCAGGCCACGGCCTCCCCGGGCAATGGGGTTGGTTCAGTATTTTCAAATCTGTTTCGCTTGGCAACACCTTTACTCAAATCCATGGGCAAGATTCTCGGTCGGCATGCCCTAAAGGGCGGTGTTTCCGTTTTTAATGATGTGATACATGGTCAAAATTTTAAACAGTCG
>JAHWFO010029299.1:66139-168672 GCA_023313115.1 Rhysida immarginata
TATACTCAGTAAATCTATTTTCATTAGCCTGCAATCCTCTGTATGCACTTTTCACTGTGTTTTTAGCCGAATTGCTTGGTGTCCGAAGTTTATTGACGCTAGGTTTGTACTAAAATGTATATACAAAATAAATATAAATAAAAATATAAATAAAAATATTAAAAAAGTTTTTTTTGTTGTCCTGTGTAAATTAGTCATTTAGGAAACACATGAAGTTTGTTGTTAACCTCTCACAATTCTCATTTAGCTTCTAATGCCGATTAGTCATTTGGGAGATACGTGAATCTTGTCATTAACCTCCCACAATTTATTTCAAGTCCTTTTTTCTTTCGTATTATTTGTGAAAAGGAAATTGTTTGCATTTAGTTAATGTTTTTCTTCCAAGCTTATAAAAAGCCCTTTTTGAGAGAACTTGGGAAAATGAATGCTTTTCTCTAGATTGAAATGAGAGGATTTATATTTTTAAAATCGGTTGTTTGATATACGCAGGCCAATTGTCTGGCTACTGTATATCAAAAAAGTGTTTCTTTCCCTTTCTTGGCTTTTTTTACAACTTAATTATTCTTTGGTCTTGTATAACTGATTCTGAAAATTTATTTTTGAAAGAAAACTTTGGTGAATCTTTTTTTATATGAGGAAAAAACTTGAAGGATTTTTCTGTATTCTTTTTGATGGTTTGGTTTGGTTTGTTTGGTATTAACGCCCTTTTCAACTGCCATGGTCATTTCAGGACGGCGTTATAGGGGCCGCAAA
The DNA here is from genome assembly GCA_023313115.1 of Rhysida immarginata. Lineage (NCBI taxonomy): Eukaryota > Metazoa > Arthropoda > Chilopoda > Scolopendromorpha > Scolopendridae > Rhysida > Rhysida immarginata. The sequence continues at coordinate 66,893 of JAHWFO010029299.1, forward strand.
TTTTGCCTCGGAAGGGTTCTTTAACGTGCAGCCGGCAAACGACTACACGGGACCAACTGCTTTACTTCCCTTCCGAAGGAAGTGCGTGATCTCAGGATTTTCCCCCTGAAAAAATCCTCGTCGTCCTCGGCCGGGGTCGAACCCGCGTCCTCGGGCATCAGAGGCGATCACGCGTATTCTTTTTGACGTAATTACGAGATTTTTTTAATAAATTAATTTTTTTTATCTTTTCTCCCTATGACCTGAATCTAAAAATATTCTTTATACCGCATGTAATTCCAAAAACCTTTCCTTTTTTTTTACTCTTTGATTAAAATATAATATAGCATAAAATAATTGGATTAATAAATCAGATAAGCTATTTTAGTGGTACCCAATCTGCCAATTCTTTGAACTCTGGAGTGTCCTATCTTAGTTAACCTTTTTCTAAAAAAATTAAAACTTCTTTCATGGATACACGACAATTACTTCATTATAATTATTTGCCTTTAACTTATATTATTGCCCCATTTACCATGTGGAAAGTCTCGCACTGTGTGATATTATTTACCGCAACGGTAGAGAGGGTCCAATTCCAAGGTTTTCGATTTCATGCGATTTGGATATTGTTCTCTGAAGTTGTTTAACACCCAGTATTTATGAAACCCTTTTAGTTCGTTTTAGAATTGTTCTAGAGGATTTCCTCAATAGACGCAAAAAATATGCAACACTCCGAGTATTTTCAACAATATACAGGGTGTCCCGTAAGTCGTGGTCGTAAATTTAATGGTATGCATATTCAATAACAAGGAACAAATAACTCCCTATGAACATAGGCCGAACAACGTACTATTTCCGAGAAAGAATGACTTTATTGACAAATGGAGCAACAACCCGTAGATACTATTTTCGTTCAAAATTTTCCAAGCAGTGTTCCGACTTACACCCTCTGCGATGGCGATCCGTCTTGTGCTGGTGGTTGGATCCTCTTCCACACGCTAGAGTATGGCCAATTCCCGTCCAGCAGCTCCAACGGGTCCCGGACCGCCCTCCGGGGGGGGGGGGTGATGTTAAATGTACCAGTGTCACGTAAACGCTGGTGAAGATGGATGAACATGCAACGATCAGGGTGTCGTCGGTTTGGGTACGTGTCTTTGTAAAAACGCGCCGCGTCTGCTGCATGCCCATTTGCCTGACCGTACGTGAAATGCATATCCCCAACTCAACATTGCTGTACCCTGCTGCAGCCATGTAGGGCAACGAATCAGCCAGGCAACGAATCAGCCAGGTCTACTTCCTTCCATTTACATGAACTGGGCATTCCATTTACATGGCAAGGGGAAGAGGTGCGTATCATCATCATCATCATCATTTCTCGGAAACGGTGCGTTGTTAGACCTATGTTCATAGGGAGTTTTTTGTTCCTTGCTATTGAATATGTATACCATTAAATTTACGACCACGACTTCCGGGACACCCTGTATACCAGTGTATGAATTGTATGTTCAAAGGATCCACCACAGCAGAAAGAGCCAGTTTAGTAGCTTCGCTTCTGTAATATACAAGAGTTAGACAAAATAGTATCATCAGTATTAGAGGCATCACATTCTTTATGTTTGGTATACGAAATAAAAACTAAATTATTGATTAAAGACGTGAAAGACACTCGCAGAGTTGGCATTCTCCATCCGACCCTCATATTGCAGTACTTAACTTTTAAATTGTTGCCGTGAGAATACATCTACCAGCATCTTTCCTCCTAACAGTTTGCTCAATTTACTTACCATCAGACGTTATTATAAATGAAAGTGAATTGGAAGCCGTCATAAATCAACTCCCATGTTCTTACCTTATAATGGGTGACTTCAATAGCCACAACCCTCTCTGGGGATCAAAAACAACTTCAGAAAGAGGTCGCACAATAGAAAATATCATAAATAACCTGAGTCTATATATCCACGACAACTCTGCTCCAACCTATATGCACTCTTCGAACGGTACCTTTTCGTGTATTGATTTAACAATCTCTACACCATCCCTCAGTCTACACTTCGATTGGGTCGCAGGAGAAGAACTTTATGGGAGTGACCACTTCCCTATATTTTTAACCAAAACCAGCCGTGTCCCTTTACAACTTGCTGGCCAACGTTTTAAATATGAGAAGGCAGACTGGGAAGATGTCAGCAATTTTATAAATTCAGTTATGGATGACCTTTCTATAAATTCTCTAGTCAAGGAGTTTGCTGAGACCATCCGAAATGCGGCGAGAAATTCCATTCCACTAACAACAGGCTTGCCAAACAAAATACCTGTCCCCTGGTGGAATAAAGATTGCGAAAAGGCAGTGCGGGAAAGAAAGAGAGCCCTCCGAATATTTAGCAAAACACCTACACCAGAAAATTTAATAAATTATAAAAAGATGAAAGCAAAGTGTCGATTGGTTATAAAAAATAATAAAAAAGCTTCATGGAATTTCTTTCTGGCTTCTGTTAATAAAAACACCCCAATAAATGCAGTCTGGGACAAAAAACAAAGAATATCAAGGAAAAGAGTTACTCTTCCATGTCCTGTTGTCAGTCACAATGGTCAGGACCATTTTGATCCCAAGGATGTAAGTAATATTTTAGGAGCATCCTTCGCAAACATATCAAATTCCTACCACTATTCCCCAAAATTCCGACGTATAAAATATACGGAGGAGAACAAAACACTTAATTTCCTTTCAGATAATCAGGAAGATTACAACGCTCCCTTCTCGTTATGGGAATTAAAGTCCGCTCTCCACAAAATGAAAAATTCAGCACCTAGCGCAGAGGGAATTAGCAATATGCTATTGATCCACCTCCCAGAACGCGCCCTAGTCGATCTTTTAAAAATATACAAACAGGATATGGGAGAAGAACGAATTTCCAAACGACTGGAAATAAGCCGTTGTTATTCCCCTTTTAAAATTAAATAAGAATCCCAAAGAACCAGAAAATTATCGACCTAATCCTCTGGCAAGTTCTATTTCCAAACTAATGGAACGAATGGTATCTTTGCGTTTGTCCTGGTACCTTGCGATCAATAACATGCGTCCCAGATACCAGTGTGGCTTTCGTACGAACAGATCGACTTACGTTCACTTAGCAAGACTTGAAAGTGAAATACGAAATGCCCAAATCCAAAACCAACATCTTGTCGCGGTATTCTTCGACTTGGAAAAAGCGTACGATACAACATGAAAATTCGGAATTCTTAAATAACTTTATTCCTTAGGCCTAAGAGGCAGGATGCCCATGTTTATTAGAAATTTTCTCCAGGAGAAGACTTTCCGCATCCGTGTGAGTAACGACTTATCAAATGTTTTTTCGCAGGAAAACGGGTTTCCACAGAGCAGTGTCTTAAGCCCATTACTTTTCATTCTCGCAATGAATGATGCATGTCGGTACATTCCTTGCCCCATTTCATACTCTATCTTTGTTGACGGCTTGTCTGTTTACTGCAGAGGTCGTTCAATGGCATCCATCGAACGACAACTACAGCTTGCGGTGAACAGAATGCATGGATGGAGTGAGAATAATGGATTCAGTTTCTCACCGACGAAGACTGTTGCGATGCTATTTTGCCGTCTACGAGGTTTGCATTTGGATCCCAGATTACATCTAAATGGAATCCCTATAGATGTGGTGGAAAGCCATAAGTTTCTTGGTGTAACACTGGATAGGAAGTTGATCTGGGCACCTCATATAAGGAATTTAAAAACAAAGTGCTTGCAAGCCTTGAATATCCTAAAAATGTTGGCTGGAACGACTTGGGGAGCTGATAGAAGCATGTTACTCATGCTTTACCGCTCACTGATTCGTTCCAGGTTGGACTACGGATGTTTCATTTACTCCACGGCGAAAAAATCAACGCTCCGAATGCTCGATGTCGCCCATCATTTGGGCATTCGGATAGCCACAGGAGCATTTATAACAAGTCCCGTTGAAAGTTTATATGTCGAGGCAAACGAACCTCTACTGTCAATCCGCAGAGCAAAGCTCTTGACCCAGTATAGCTCTCGCGTGTATTGTCAGTCAGATCATCCGACAATTAAAACTTTGTTTGAACCCCAGTGCACCGCCCTTTACTCAAACAACCCCAAATACCCCAAGAGGATTGGGATTAGATTAGGGGAATTGCAAGAAAATTTGACATACAGTTATCCAAAAATGCTTAACTTATGCCTTTCTCCCTTGCCACCATGGATTATCCCTCAACCAACGACAAATCTAAATATGTAAGTAGAAATAAATAACTCTTTCGCCACAACAATGAGAAATAGTAAACGGATTCAGGTCAGGATTTTTAACCAACATCCTGCACAACAATAATGTGCCAACCAAGGTACAAGACGAATGTCTGAAACTTATTAGACTTTGCATCTGGCTTCTTGCCTAGTTCAGTGTACTTCCCCTGGTTACTTCCTGGATGAGTATGGCAGTGAAAGCGTTGCTTTCGGACCGCTCGTTTCGTTTTCCCTGCGCTGTTCGATTGTCGATTGATTGTCTATACAGGCAGTTCTCTCACCGACACCGACTAGAGAGGCTCCTGGACTGCTGAACGATGGTAGCAATCGCTTCTGAAAAGATCTTACAGGTTGTATTTTTCCTATTTCTCATTGTTGTGGCAAAAGAGTTATTTATTTCTACTTACATTACAATTATCCACATAGGATTTAATTTTTACTAAATCTAAACATACTAAAGGAGAAAAAAATCAGAATATGTTCTAGAAGAAATGAGTCATGGTTCATATACAAAATATGAACTTTCAAAACCTTTCGCGAGCTCCAGAGAAGGTATCATAGTTATACAAAAATCTACACAGATGGCTCCAAGTCCGATGATGGTGTTGGGTGCGCATATATTTTCGAAAATACAATTTATTCGTATCGCTTGCCCGATTTGTATTCCGTATTCTCCTGTGAACTGGTCGCAATTGATATGGCTTTAGAAAGTGCCATGACAATCTCAAACAAAAACATCATTGTTTTTAGCGACTCGCAGAGTGCCTTGGAAGCAATCGGCCAGTTGTCTCCTGCCAACCCGTTCATTCAGAACATACAAAGAAAACATTTTTTTCTCTCTCAGAGAGAAATTGAGGTAATCTTTTGCTGGGTGCCCAGTCACATGGGCATTCGAGAAAACGAAGTTGTTGATCGGGCTGCCAGAGAAGCAATATCAAAGGAAAAAATCATGGATCTCCCGCTCCTCCCAGAACATATGAAGCCAGTCATCAATAGGAAACTTCTGGGTGCATGGCAGGAGAGATGGAAAACAGTTCGGGTTAACAAACTCTATGAGGTGAAACCTACCATCGGACATTGGACATCTAGTTGTAGTTCGTTCCGAAGAGAAGAGGTCGTGATAGCCAGATTGAGAATCGGACATTCACGACTTACTCACGTACACACATTAAATAAAGGAAATATAGAGCTCGGGCAAGTCCGACTGACGCGGCCACTGGTGGCCGTTTTGAGAATCTGCTTGAGGAGAGAAAAGCGATTGCCATCATTATTAGCCCGCGTTTTACAGCATGAATGTTGTGTTTGCAAATTTGATTTGGTTTGTATCAACTACTATGGTCATCTCAAGACGGCGTTATAGAGGCCGCAAATTTTGCCTCGCAAGGGTTCTTTAACATACACGGGACCAATGGCTTCACTCCCCTTCCGAAGGAAGTGCGTGATCTCAGGATTTCCCCCTGAAAAATCCTCGTCGTCCTCGGCCGGGATCGAACCCGCGTCCTCGGGCATCAGAGGCGATCACGCAACCACTGAGCCACCGAGGTCGATGTTTGCAAAGTTTTACGTCTATAGCTAAGTAAAAAAAAAAAAGAAATCCAATGTGAATTCCTGTGTTGTTGGGTGTTTTAATACAAAATCCAAGTGTCCAGAAAAAAAAAATTTTCCCTTTTCCAAAGAAAAAATACTTAAAGGAAGAGCGATGATTGTGGATTGCTGCTGTTAAACGGAAAAAGTAAGTTAGTATTATTCGTTTCTGTAACGAATTTAACTTACCTCCAAATGCATTTTGTATGGAGTTTTATTAACATTTGTTTGTGGGATATCAGATGTAAATATTTGTATAAAAGAAACACCTTCTTCTCGAATATCACAAATGTGCCTGTTTTCTGCTAATTGGAAGCCTTCCTTTTTTACATCAGGTCTCAAAAATTCAAAATTCACACACTGGAACCCATATTTTATTAATTTTGCCATAATTAAACACCTCCTTTACTTAATTAAACACAAACAGCTACGAACAGTTGCAAGCATGTGTGGAGAATCGCTCCTCAAGTAGTTTCGTTTTATGCTCCACAGATGTTGCGCTCACAGAATGCCCGATCTCTATATCAAACTGCTCTTGTGGAGAAAGACTAACAATTAGACACATAATCTTCAGTTGTCCCAACAATACATCAGTAAGAGGTTCATTGGAGCTTAAAGGAGATTATCGTCATATGCTGGGAGACAATCGAATACAAATTAGAAAAATATTAAAATTTTTGAAAGTCATAAAGATGTATACACATATCTAAGTATACGTGTAAGGCTTTCAGGGGGATAATAATGATGAATATCGAATATATAATTTAGATAATTTAGAATAAAGACTGCGCCTCCAAATTATTTATTTAGCCAATTTATAATGATTTATTTATCCCACTTATATAACTAAAAGTGTAGCCTCGCACTGGGGGTTCGGCCAAAGAGAATGAGGAATCAGAGCACACTTGCAATTCAACAATAAAAAATAAAATTTATTTGAAACATTTAATCATGTATAAAACAAGTAACGAATTAAAATAAGTAATTTGGGATTGATTTGTCTGATTAGGGAAAGATAAAAATATTAACAACAGTAACAAATAATGAAATCTATAATACTTTTAAGAAAATGTAATAAATTCAAATATGTAACAATAACACCTTAGAATATCTCTTTCTAGATATAGAGCTTTTTTTCTAATTTGGAATTTCAATGCTCAAATATGAAAATTAGGAAATAGTATGTATAATAATTAATAAGGCAATTTCCAATTCGGGACATATAAAAACAACGAAATAATGATCAACAAAAATTAGAATTATCGTGATCACGCAATAAGGGTTCTTGTAAGTGAAACGAATAATAATAAAGTTAAATTTTGGTAAAGGTGCATTGTACTAACGAAAATTAAGGACTATTGTGTAATTTTGAATAAAGCATGATGTATAATGTTCACTGATGAGAATTATTTACGAACTTGACCTATCAACCTCAAATAGCATGCAACGAGTGTATTACAGCTCTAATATGAATACCAGATATAAGTTTTCCGTTAAGAAAATGTATTCAATACCCAAGATTAATAATAAGATTTGTCTTTCCCATAAATTTAGTTGTTATTTAAATGTTCCGTTCCCACTACGAGATAAGAAATAAAAATGTAAAATATGAAATGGCCACTGAGACGGGAATAAGAATTCAGCTTTACCGTATCTTCTCAATCTCCCCGCGACCGCTTGGCTGATCCGAGTTTCTCTCTCTGGATGTCTGCGCTAATAGCTCGTTCAACGCTGAGGGTTTGATGAAACGCTCTTCCTTCGACAGTGGAAAGATGTACCTTTTGGGGCTAGGCCGCGCGTAAGGGATAAAAACTGGCAATTTACGGGATAAAGCAGGTGCTCCGCTGTGGATTCTTCGTTAAAAAATCTCGATACGAGCGAAAATAATAATTCTATGTGGCGTGTATTAACAAAAGAAAACTAAAATTAAAAGTGAATTAACCTAACAATTTTGAATTTCTCAAATGATGTTCCTAAGAATCATCAAGTGAAGATCGAATTAAGCTAAAAATTAGAGCAGGGGGTCTCACACCAAGCTAATAAACTTAAAGATCGCTGCTGCTGGCTTGGAGCGTGTCCATTTCTTATAGTTCCTGACTAAAAACAATCTGGAGCTCGATAGTCAATCTTAAGACAAAAAACACTGGTCACTCGTCAATTTCTTGTAAATCAAGGGTTTGGAGATACCCTCTCTGACTGTTTCTAAGTTGCCTGAATTTTAACACTCACGTGATAATCAGTTCTTTGGTGGTCTCACATTCCAACGTTCCTTCTTTGTTTGTATCTTTTACTCTTTCTTGCCACCTACACCCTGATTCTGCATCCGATCCATTCAACCTCTGTCGCTTTTGTCAGTAACCCTTAAGTCCCTGAAGACAAAACAGATGGCCACATGTGAAAGTTTAAAATGAATCCCCTAACCTTCCCTTTGCTGATAAATTCCAAGTGGCACCGAATAGGCAATTCTTAACTCACAAAGGAAAACAAATTTTTAAAATATAATATACTTTATTTAATTCTAATCTAAGCTAAATTCTTTCTAATATATTTATAAAATATAATTTTGAACCCCTATAAACAATTACTAACGCGAATAACAACTAATTTAAATAATTAATTTTAATATAAATTCTAAATTTACGTATGTAAATAATTTTATATAGTTGAATTTTTATTGTAAAGTTTTTATTGTATTTTATTATATTCATACCTTATCAAAGTTGGTTTACACGTCTTGTTGACTTCCGTTTTATTTACTTTGTAGATGTCTTTTACATTTTTAAAATGAAATTTAATATTTTGTCCCTTTCACATTTGTATATAGTTGTATTTTAAAGTTGTTTCTTTTTATGTTATATTTTTACACTGTTGTTGTTGGTTGTATACGTCTTGTTGATTTTTGTTTTGTATACTATTGTAAATGTTTTGTATATTTTTAATATTCAAATATTCAAATATTACATTGAAATATTACAGAGTATCTTTAATAAGTTTTTAAAAACATTTTGTTAGGGTGCAAATGACCGCTGCAGTTGATGCACCCATAAACCAAACTTCCATTCCATTCCACTTAACTATATCATGCATTTCGGTTTAGACGCACATACCAACGACGATTTCGGAGGATATTAATTTTAAATGTACTATCCAGTATGTGCTTTGCAGCAAGATGATTTATTCTTCCAATTAAGATTTAATCATTTACGTTAGAGTGATCCAATTAATGTACTAATTTAATCATAGAAATCTATCGTTACAATACTGTGATCGGCCTCGGTGGCTCAGGGGTTGCGTGATCGCCTCTGATGCTCGAGGACGCGGGTTCGACCCCGACCGAGGACGACGAGGATTTTTTTCAGGGGGAAAATCCTGAGATCACGCACTTCCTTCGGAAGGGAAGTAAAACCGTTGATCCCGTGTAGTCGTTTGCCAGCTGTACGTTAAAGAACCCTTGCGAGGCAAAATTTGCGGCCCCTATAATGCCGTCCTGAAATGACCATAGCAGTTGAAAAGGACGTTAATACCAAAAAAACCAAACCATTACAATACTGTGTATTTTTCCAAACGTTGAGGACTGTGTTGTTTTCACTCAACAGTTGTGTCTATTTTAAATGAAGGACCGGCTAGCTTCACATACACTTTTGCAAGGGCATTTTCCAGTCGAGAAAAAGATTATCATTCGACTACCTATCGCTGCTTACTTTTATTAACTCCAATGTACAACCATCAACTAGCAAAAGCAACGAAATCACAAATCCGCAATACATAATTTTTAATGCCTCAGATGGACATTTCGTGGGCTACGCTTCCTTCATAGTGAGTGATTAACAGTCGACAATCGAGCAGTGAAGTGAAAAAGTCACGAGCGGTCCAGGAGCAGGGCTTCCATAACATACTCGCCCAAAGAGTAACCAGGGGAATTACACTGAGATAGAGGAGATGCTTGATAATCCTCTTGAGTCATCCTGAGGATAGGGTCCTTACCTAGTAGGACAAGGGATAAGATTGTGGATTGACGTAGTTGACGTAGTTATGATCCATCTGCGGGTTAGGAGATCCAGAAGTCCCATGTTGATATCGTCGAAGTTGACTTCCACGACATGTCGGGGTCTACGAAACCGTAAGTGACCCCTAGAGGGTAGAGAGTGATCCAAAATATAAATAAATAAATTAAGCACTTCAAATAAAGTACATAGAAATTCAACAAGCGCATAACTTACACTATACAAAAAATTTGAACTTTTTTTTCCTATCCTTTAAATGAAACTATCTGATTCTGTATAAACAAAAGGTGCTTGATTCAAAAGGTGCTGGCTAGGTAAGACAGCGAAGTATTGCGCGCTTATAATATATTTCGTAATATCTCTGTATATAGATTTAAATAAAAATTTTTGCTCAGACCACAAACGTCAGGTGATTTCTCAGTTCCGGCGTGTGCTTCAAGCTGGCACCAACAATGTTTAAGCGTGCAACAATAATGCAAAACTGTTTCCGTAACCCTTTTTGGTGTCGATTTTTGCATCACGTCTTTCGTGATATAATGATATCCAGACTTAAAACTTTATCATGTTAAAACATAATTATGCTCCGGTAGATCGTTACATTTTTTAGAGTCTATAGAAATTGTGAAAAATAAGGCATCTAACCAGTTATTAAACAGTGATGACGGTTCGATGCCTGTAGGGGTCTGGTTGCCCCTCTCAGAGTTTATTGTCAAGTAATTGGTCTTTTGTATGCGGAATGGGGTCCTTAAAATGTAGTTCCTTTTGTGTATTCACTCTAGAATAGCTTAAATGGCTGCCTTCTTTTCTTATTTTGGATGTTGTACATTTCTAATTGGTTGTTATTTGCTGCAATCCCTTATAAATTTCGAGTTTCTTTGACTGTTATTTTTTGTTCAATTTTTGGTCCACAAGCCTGTGGCGTTGAACTCTGACGATGTCGAGATCAATTTCAGAGAAGAACTCTAACATCATCAAGACTGGAAGCTCTATAAAGATATTCTCAAGGACTTTGGCTGCCGTCCCGACGTTGCGTACTGTACGGAGGACATCGATCAACGTGTTGAAGACATCACCAAACGTATTAACAGTGCCACAGAAGCTAGTATTCATAAGAGAATAAACCTCCTCATCGAATCCAACTCACTTCTGGAATCCAACGCCTAATTGCTAAAAGAAACAGGACCCATTGACTGTGGCAACGCTATCGTGAACAATGACTCAAAACCAAGTATAACAAGCTAGTGCGAAGAGTCCTAGAAGAGATAAAAGAGCTTCGCGACGCTAGAAGGAATGATAAACTTTACAGAAGAAGAATGATACGCTTCCTCCACTCCGTACACCACAAAGTGACTATGTGCAAACTGATCAGGACAAGGACCAAATCATTGCAGATATACTAGAAATGCAGCTTGTTACTCCTATCAACAATAATCCCGAGAGCCAAATCATATCTCAGCGTGTGGAAGATGGTCTTGTCAACTTTGATGAAGTCCCGCAACATTTAACGAAGAACAACATCGAGGCCGGAGAGATCGCCAGCATCATAAGTAAACTGAAAAAGATGAAGGCTCCAGAAAGAGACAAGGTAAGCAATAATGCCCTCATGAATCTCCCGAAGAACTTTATTGATGACCTCACCAATATCATTAACGGCTGCTGGAAATTCTTACTTTCCTGCATCTTGGAAACAATCTATTGTGTTGAGTATCCCCAAGCAGGAGCAAAATCCAGCAATTCCCGCGAGCTACCGATCTCGATGTCTAAAGTTTTGGAGAAAACGATCCTCGTCTGATTCCAAGATCACTGTCTCACCAAAGACCTACTTCGGAAAGATCAGTTTGGTTTTCGTGCCGCCCACTCTTGTCAGATGCAGGTATGGAGGCTCGTTGAAGGCCTGAGAACCCCCCTGAACCTTTACAGGTACTGCGGGGTGGTATTTCTCGATGTCTGTAAAGCATTTGACAGGTGTGGCATGGGGGCCTTGTCTGAAAGTTGAGTAGAGACGGGTTTCCTCCCGATTGGATTTTGATGGTGAAATCCTTTCTCACCGACAGGTCCTACCAAGCTAAAGTTGGCGAAAATCTATCGACGCCCCGTATTGTAAAGGCCGGTGTCCCTCAAGGTTATGTCCTCGGGCCCGTGCTATTTAATTATTTTGTGCATGATTTCCCCAAACCCAAAAACTGTAATCTATATTTCTATGCTGATGATACTGCCAATTATGACATGGGCACACAAGACAGCTCACGTTATCACTCGTCTGCAGTACGCCTTGAAGATATTCGAAGACTGATTTAACTACTGGAGCTGAACCTTAACGTCGGAAAGTTCAAGGCTAAGTACTTCAACAGAAAATTCAAGCGTCCCCCAGATTCTCTTGTTCTATTCAATAAGAAACTGTACTGGGTAGACAACTACAAATATCTTGGCGTTATCATCGACTCAGGACTCTCGTGGAATAGTGACGTGATCTACGCTCTGAACAAAGCAAAGAGGGCTAAGTACAGTCTCATAACTCTCTGGGTCGCAACAGCACCCTCAGCATCGACAATAAGTTACTTCTGTACAAGTCAATTATTCGGACCATACTCCTCTATGGCATGCCTGCGTGGACCAGATGGAGCGAGCTACAGTCGTTCCAGAATGTTGCCCTGAGAACTATTGCCCAGCTTGACAGAAGGACTGTGAAATACCAATCCATCCACTTAGATTTAAGCATGGTCCATATCGGAAAGTTTATACAGGACCTCCTCTTGATTATGGTGCAGAAGATGAAGATTCACGACAATGACCTAGTGACTGGAATATTGAAGAACTCAATGGATATGAAGCGGCATATGAAATATCGAAATCCGAGGCACATTCTTGACGTCAACTTTGAAAACACCAGGAACGTTTCTTTCCCGGACTACTGGAAGATGTGATTATCTTCTTTCTCGTTGTATTTTTTTTATTTCGTTTGTATTTTCTTTCTGACAATCGTCAATCTTATTTTCTTTTTTGTATAATAGGGAAGACCGCTTGGGTTGATCAGGCTTCTTAACTATCTCAGTGTATTTCATTTGGAATTTATTTTGGTTCGATGAGCTTTGTGAAAGCGCTGCTTTCATCCCATCTGAGCAAATGTACACTTTACTGTTCGATTGTCGATTGTTAATCGCTCACTAATGTACGTAGCGTAGCTCCCGAAATGTACAGTCAGGTGCAAAAAGGTTTTTACCTGCTCCGTAGGGGCTGAGCTTAGCGGATGTTGATCGGTTGCAAAATCAGGTACTTGTACTGAGAGTAATGGCAGATTAGAATGGACCTGTCCCTTCTTAATGATAATAGGGTAGCAGGTATACGCTTGGGATGAGCTCGTCACGGGCTCTCTCCTGACAATAATAAGCGATAGCGGCTGATAACACTATCGTTAAAGTCTCTGCCTACTGCCTCGAATGGCAGAGTTCGAATCCGATATGGATAGACATTTTTTTTGGCGTTCATTATCGCGTTTTTGACTTCGTTTAAGTTTTAAACGGTGTATGTAAAGAACACCATAAAGAGATTTAATTTTTTGCATCCAAGTGTGCAATTTGATCTGTTTATTTGAGGGTTTAAAAAACTTTTCATGTTAATTGCATCATGGCATGCTTTATTCTATATTTTAGTTTTTAATAAAATATACAGTAATTCATACCACCGTTACTTTTACAAAAATCCTCCTTTGTTCAAATCATGTAATATTCTCTACTATTAAAATATATAATCCTATATATTAAAACGCAAAGCATTTTTTGAAAGAGCAAAATTGGCACTTCTGCTCATGGACATCTGAAGTCAACAAAGAAAGTTACGACAATCCATCAGAAGCCAGGGATTGTTGTAATGAGACAATATTCAATCATTGTTTTGAATTAAATAAACTGAAGATTTGCAAAAAGAAAATCCTGCCTTGATCATTTTATGACGTTTCCTTGTGACTACTGAAAAACTTGCAAATGTTCTGTTAAATGTTATATCGTTAGAAAGAGCTTTAAAAACTGATCACTTTATCCTCTGCAACTTTTTCTCAGTTTAATACTTTCAGAGAAATTTAGTTAAAGCTATTTTCATTTTATATATTAACTCATTTCTTATTCTTTGCTCATAATGAGATATTTAAGCTCTGACAATTTTTTATTTTATTATTTTTTAATTAAAGAGATGGGGATTAATAATAAGATGGGTTGCTCTCCGTCAAATTTTGACGGGATCTATCTAGTTATATAATAAATTAAAAAAAATTTCGGGTGGTTTTGGCGTAATTGTCGTTGATTATTTTATATACACAAAATATACAAAAAATGAGACTTGTAACCTTTCAAGCAGTCAAAAGAAAATAGCTTCCTCTTACTACACCTGTAAATCACTTCCGCATCACACAATAACGAGCGCTGCATCAGCTTACCTCTTGATCACGCATATAATTTTATCGATACTGTGCACCATTTATGTTACACTATTAACCAAATAGATTAGTTTATTATTAATAAAACAAAAATTCTTATCAGAACAGCCAAAATAATCTTTTTGTCAACATAGTTAGCACGTGACGTAAAACTTGCCTTCCCCCAATGCTAAGCAACAACTTAATGGAATCGTTCCGTAGTAAGCTTACTCGACTAGATACCTGGAAAAAGTAACCTCAATGGATTGAAGTATTGTAAGGAAGCCGAACAATTTTGACTTAGGTCAAAACCTTTATGCACCCGACTGTACATCTGAGGCATTAAAAAGTATGTATTGTGTATTTGTGTATTAAAAAATGATAGCGATCCACCTCAAAGAGATTTCACTTGAGTTCTGTCAAGGATAAGACAAGCGATCCCAAACAAGCTCCTTTGAGCGGTTGTCATCGGCTGTTTTCTTTGGCTCGTCTCAAGTGGTAGTGATGGTGGTCTTGCCAATTTGTCTGTCTCGCGGTTTTGTTGCTTTTGATGGTTAATAGTTGTGTCCACAGTTTCTTGATTCATGTTCACCTGTATTTAATGTACAATTTAATACACGACAAAGGGAAAATAGACAAACGAATAAACGGCTGGTAGAGTTTACAAAGAAACGAGATGAGGTGTATAGCAGGTAAAGAAAAAACAAACATATCTAAAACTAAAATATTCGTTCATGCTACTTTTTATTTTTGTTTAAGTGTCGAAAGTGCTGTTTATTTATGTATATTTACACAGATAGTTGTTGTAATTTGCTTACCGTCTATCAGTAAATGAGCTACATCATTTCTGTTCATATCTTGTAGTAATCGGATTAAATTCATTTTTGTAGCCTGTCTTCCGTTTTCTTCTTTCCATTTCGTTAACACTTGATGCAAAAATTCAACGTGTTCGTCATGCTGGATTTTTATTGCTTCAATATCTTGATCATTTAGTCCTAATCCTCTGGCGAATGTTTTGTATTCCTTTGGATGAATAGCCCGGCAAACCGTGTTAATTTCTGAATGGGAACATACTTCTGATTGGGAGAATCCTTCTGATTGGGAGCTTATTTCTGATTGGGAGAATCCTTCTGATTGGGAGCACCTTTCTGATTGGGGGCATCCCTCTAAAAAATAATAGAATATAAATAAGATTCTTTTTCTTAAATGAAGCTAGTTTCGAAATTATATTTCTTAATGCTATACATGATATATTTAATGGTATATTAATAAGGAAGTGTGGTTTGAAAGAAAAATCTCTTACCACAAAAAACAACCGAGATACAGATAAGCTGTGCCTTCAATCTGAACGGCAAGATTGAGTGAGTAAAAAAATTTTTTTAACAATATAGATTAGTAGACTAACGGCCGTATTTATCACCACGGATTATCTGACAATTGTGAGTTAGGGCTAGAGTTAGGACGAGAAAAATTTGTCATCACCTATCCCTTGGGTTCACCCTTAATCTCAATCCGATACTTAACCCCAGGAAATCTGCGGTTTACCTTCGAGTTAAGATAACTCGTGCATACGCGAAAGCGCGTTTCTGGCCTTCCACTCTGCAAAGCCATCCTTTTTTTCGTTCGAATCATACAAACACGAATTCAACTCTCCGGCGATAAGTCTACAACCTGATTTGTATGACCGTACCATGTTGGAGGAAATCGACCTAGTGGAAGGTCGTTCACGTTCCATTAATTTTGAGAGCAAATTGATCGGCTCGATGAACTTGCAGTATCGCTTCTCGACTGCAGCTGCTTTTTCTGTTCCTCCATATAACTAAACTTTAAAGTCATATGACTGCAGGGACCAATCACAGACGACCTTAAAAACTCGAGGTAGCCTTCGAGTTGTCCAACCCCGGGCTAAAGAATGACGGTTTCAGTTTTAACTCGATGTTAAGGTTTAAATGTGGATTGCCCAACTCGCACTTCTAACTCGAGGTGATGAATATGGGCATAAGAGGGGGAAGAATCGAGAAAAAAGCTAATATCATTCTCATTAGTTGAGCTCAACAGAAGGAGACAATCATGATGGTATAAAGAACTCAAGAGATGACTGAACTTGTTCTAGGAAAGCAAAAGAAATCAATTTAAATTACATTGATCTGCCATTTCACAGCATTGGTATATTTTAGTGGCATTCTCGTAAATTATTGAATGCTGGGGCCAATTCTAGAGTCTGTTCTAGTTGACTTATTGAATCTCAGACTGTTCCATTTCGTAGAATCATCTTTTGTTGTGTTCTTTTTGGTATTCCTATTATTCTTGTATTTTTATTACTTCCTTGTACGAAGTAATGGAAGTATTGTAATCGCAAAAACTTTCGGTTTTCAGATTTCAACGGAAGTATCCATTTTGACCATCCCTGAATCTATTTTGACTAGTTTCGGCGTGACGTCTGTACGTATAGTCCTCATCAGATAAGTTAAACCTCGACCTTGAAGGTCTAGGATTATTCTTGCCTCCCATTTTAGCTTCAAGAATAATCCTAGACCTTCAAGGTCGAGGTTTAACTTATCTCATGAGGACTTTACGTACGTACGTATCTCGCAGAACTCAAAAACGGTTAGGCGTAGAATATTAAAATTTTGTATTTAAGACAGTTGTAACATCTAGTTGTGCACCTCCCCTTTTGATTGCAATCGACTGGGCCAAAAATATGTATTTAATGTGTCCACAACAGATTTACTTATATGTCTATGGAGTTTGTTTGCGTGGAGCAGTTTGTGACGTCAGAGTTTGATTGTTTCTTCTAAGAGGGGAAACAATGAAGATAAGAAATTATTGCACAAAAACGACTCTCAAAATTTGTTTCAACAATTGGGAGTTTTTAGAAACAACGAAACAATGTAATTTAATAAGCGTACATGGAAATCACGTGTGCCTACAACAGATTTTTTATTTACCAGCTCTGAGTGGCTCCTCTTGTTGAACTCAATCAATGACAATGATTTTAGTCATTTACTCGGATCTTTCCCTTTCGTAGTAAAATAATCTACATTGTTAGATACATTTTATAGTCAGTCTCAACGAAATACATTTACGACGTTTCATACTTCGAAAGTCTGTTTCCGGCATGAGATTGCTTTTCTTCCTATTATCATACATGGATACGTAATATGTAAAATGTCTCTACATTATTTTTTGTTCATTATTTTATTTTATTGATAAAACAACCCATTAGGTTACCTCTTTATTAAAGACGTTGAAAAAATATTTTCTTTTGATTCTACGCGCTCAAAATAAAAATTATTTATCCAATTTCTGAGACGGAACAGTTCTGAAGTGTCAATCTCCGATACAGTATACAGAAGTTGTTCAACAACATCTGAGGATATGCACTGCAGCGTGTCATGCGTTGGAGGAGGGAACGATACTTCATTCAGAAAGGTCTCTGCAACATCGCTTGCAGATGTGCATAGACTAAGAAAAGACACATGTTTGAACATTTATAATAACAACCATTGTACAACCATTGTTTTGCATTACTGTAAAAAAGTTATGTTCAAATAAGAACATTGCTAAACGTTTAATAATCAATTGTGTTTAGGAACAATTTATCTTCTTTGGTGTCACGGAAATCGATTCCACAAGTGATTTCCGGCGACACTGGCTGTTATTACCGCTCGCGAGTATTCACCCGTTCGAAGGCGGAGGAGGAGCGGGGCAGACAGTGTCGTCATACCATCCACCACGGAAGAGCCAATAGAGACCAGGCGAAGCTTGGTGACGTCAAACCGAAGCTTTCTTGGCGGGAAGTTTCATCGCAAAAGAAGAGAGCAACCCGAACTTCAGAACGACAGGACCAAAGACAAACCTGCTCGACACCGGAGGAAAAAGGTCTCTACGCTGTCGCCCGTGAAAGACGGGAGCACCAGGACCCTCGGCCGGTCAGAGGCGACGACGTGGCGAGTCGTACGTTATCTACGCTGAGACAAGGTGTGTTCGGCGGAGAAGCCCCGCAGGCGGCGTTTTCACCGGCGAGTGACTCCGGCAATAGGAATGCGTCAGCGTGCTCGGGTTCATGCGGAGCAACCGTGAGGTTATCGTTGTGCAGAACGCTCTCCGTTTCAACAACCGCAATTGTAAGTTCGTTTTCACTATTGTGTTATGACCCCAGTGCCTGGTCGCTAGTGTTAAATGATTTTTACGGAAGAGAGTTCGACGGGCGTTCGACAATTCGAGGCTATTTTCCAGCTGGGTTGAACGCCTATCTCTCAACCCAGTATGGGTTTGCTTACTTACTTAAGTAAGTCATATGTGTGTGCTACGGAGTTCAGGCCCAAGTTATTAACAAGGAAATAAAAAGGTTATAATTAACGACCATTGTTTGTGACCAAGAGTTGGAGGGAAGGTTTATATATATTTATACCTGTTTATTTTGGTGTTTCAAATCTGGTTTGTTTTATTATCTTATTCCTTCCTTTAGTGCCCAGCCCTCCTGGCGAGCACACGTTAACTACATGAACGTAAAATTATTGAGATAAGTCTTCCTTATCGTGGAACCTGTTTCATGAATATTCCGATTTAGTGTGAAGTTCCGAGTGAACTTATTTCATGTATTTATTCTGTAAAATTCTGTGTGCTTCGGAATGAACTTTATTTGTGAGAACTTTTATTCTTGTTCCCTTAAGACTGACTGAATTTGTTCGTGTGAATATTTATCGTGTTCCTCTAAAATTGACTGAACTTTAGGATTTATCAAACGGTCGGACATGAACTTTAATATTTAATTTGTGCTCCTTATACCGTTTCATTTGTCAGTTAAAGTCTTCAACCTTTCTGTTTATTGCGCCCGTATTCAGGCGTAATTATATTAAGAGACCATGTCATGTGCTATCTACAAAATGTAATAGCCGAAAAATGTCTTGCTATACTTTTATCTATTTAGTTGTATGTTTAGACTAAGTTATTTGAGGCAAGTTATGATCTAGTTGTATTATATGCTTTAGAGGATAAGAATTGTAGTTGATATTCTCCTCTTGTGTATTTTTCCTTATATAAGCAATCTTTATCTAATAGTAATCTTCTATGATACTTAGATTATACCAAATTCTCGTAATGGCCGGTTAGCCCGGTTTTATCATTGTAAGAATTTATAACTCGCGGATACTCATTTGGTTTTTAGAATTTAAAAACCCAATCAAGCTTTATTGAACTCATAGTTCGTAAGATTTAGGTTTATAGCTTTGTTACTAAATTTTTACTTTAGGAGTTTCCATCCTTGTTGTAGTAATTGATCTTAAATGTTGTTAGTTATATTTTGACAATCATTCATCATTATTTAGAGCTGGAATTTAGGCTCTTTATATTATACTTGTCTATTTTATTTCTACTTTTATTTTGACTAATTGAATTGATTAATATTAAACTGATTTTGACTCAACCTTACCCTGTTAACGTGATTTACTTTATTTCCACTGCGTTCTCATTACTACTCTGTATTTACACGTTACATTTGGCTTTTATTTTAAATCCAAGCATACCACATTTCACTGCCTCTATCTCCTAAACTATTGGATCAACTGAAAAAACGCCAAGAACAAAACATTTCTTAAATGTTGTGTACAAACTGAAAAAAAACATTCTTTTTTTCACATTTCAAAGTGGAAAAACATTCACATAGGGGTTTCCATTGCACATTTCAAAGTTGACTTCCATATTCGAAAACTACGTCGGCTTTTTGGAAATGGGATACACATAAAAACCCATTAATCTGCAATAATTCTTCCATTGAAACTATTCTGTCAGATTTGTATTTTGGAGATTGACTCATGGTTCACTTTAGATGAGACATCCTGTTTAAGTAGTAGACAATGTACATACAAGTAAATTTTAGCTGCCGACATCAAAAATCCTCAAAGCGCGCGAAATTCAAATTGGTTTGAAACGAAGTTCATATGACAATTGTGAAATAGGAGTATACAATTGGGCGAAGATTAAGGCCAACGAGATTTAAGCCCTGTAATAAAAAGAAAAGTGATTATTATTCGCAATTAAAGTGATGGAAGCAAAATGGTAATTTACACCAAGAACATAAACCGAATGGTAAGTTAGAACAGTTGTCAAACACTGAGGTAAATTTTTAAATTTTTTTTCCAAGTGGAATGCTACGAATACCTACGAAACGATACGATAATAGGCGAATGAATATACGACAATCTCCTAGGGAATCCTCTGGATGATTGATTCTACCACATGAACTCCGTTTTAAACCAATTTTTTTTTGCACGCTTTGAGGATTTTTGAGGGACTGTAACTCCCCTCCAGGCTGATGTCAGCTAAAATTTTGGTTATAGGTACAACTCATTATCTACTACAAACCCTGGCAATAAGTCCGCGATATGTGTTTTCAATTCTGGAATGCGCGACGCTATTATGGCTATTGTATAAATAAACATATAGTGAACTAAGAAGAAAATATACAAAACATTTATTTGGCAGCTGTTTAGCTAACACATGAGATGAGATCTGTAAAACCATTAATCACATATAAAAAAAACGTGTAATCCTTAGGTTGGAAAAAAAGTCGGCGATATTGGTCAAAATCAAAGAGGTGAGCATTTTCAGTTTTTGAAAAAATAAACTTGCATTAATAAATTATAATTTTCATAGAGTGCCTTATGCTTTAAAATGGTTCTGAAAAGGGACACGTAAAAAAACTGGTTTATTTTTTAGTTATGACATAAATAACAAAAGTGGGGGTAAATAGAAATCATTTCGGGAACGTTTTTAGAAATTGTATAAAATATGCTGTAATTAATTTTAATTATTTATCCTTTTAAAAAAGTAAAACAAAACCCAATTCTCAATTAGATAATACTTTTGATCAAGATATTTAAAAATTCAAATATGAATTTTTACAAGCACAGTAATCCCTCTATAGAATGGCACTCTACATAACGCCAAATTTATAATGGCAAGTTCATATAACGAAGTTTTTTTCGGAAAATAAAAACTTCAGACTGTTTCTAATATCATTTCCATATCAGATATTAGGATGAATGTAAACACTGACTACTATACACTGAACGACCAATTTATTAGAGACACCTCGCTAATAGCGTGTAGCGGCCCAGGCTGACCTCACACAGCGTCCCGTAATTGGTGCAGGTTGGACGTTAGTGTGGGAAGGCGTCGGATGGTTCTCTCCCTTCATCCCATAAGTGCCCGTTCGGGTGAGATCGGGCGACCGAGCTGGCCACTTAAGCAGGTGGAAGTCCGCGTTATGTTCCTCGAACCAGTCCGAGATCAATCGAGCTCGGTGACAGGGAACATTGCCCTGCTGAAACTGTCCGTCACCACCAGGGAACACAGCCATCATGAACGGGTGCACCTGATCGGCAACAATGTTCAGATAGTGTGTCTCATTCAGGGATGTGTTTACGGATATCAGAGGACCCAGTGCGTCCCAAGAAAAGACATCCCAGACAAGCACTCCTCCTCCACCCACCTGTACGGTTGTCTGCTGACAGGATGTGTCCATGGCCTCATGCTGTCTGCGCCAGATGCGCAGTCTGCTGTCCGCATGATGAAGTAGGAATCGCGATTCGTCGGACCAGGCGACTTCTTTCACTCGTCCAGTGTCCAGTGGTGACGCCTGCGTGCCCATAGCAGGCGCGCTTTCCTATTTTGCGGCGACAGCGACGGTACCTGTACTGACCGCCTGTTGTTAAACTCAGCTAAGTGCATGGTGTGCCGCATCGTGTGCTCCGAAATGGGTTGGGATGCTCCCTCATTGAATTGCGCTGCAATTTGTTGGGCTGTTCCCGTTCTGTTGCTGTGGATGATTCGTGCCAGTCGCTGTTGGGCTCGTTCATCCACGGCCCTGTTTCGTCCGGAGTTATGCTTGTTGGAGGTGTTTTTTGGAATAACTGCCGTTCCCTTGACGCTGTTGCACGGGAAAACCTGAGGAGGTTCGCGGTTTGCGAAATGTTCAACTGCGCCCGTCGAGCTCCATCATTCATAACCTCGTTCAAAGTTGGTCAAATCCTTGGATTTACCCATATTCAGTCCACTGCTGACTGCATCTTGTGATCCAATGTATCCCTTTTATACATAGGTTCGGGCTGTTCCGGTGTCACTGGGAGGCCGATCCATTTTCCGTAAGTGATGTCTCTAATAAATTGGTCATTCTGTGTAAATCTCACTGCACAATTGTACAACACTTGATCATGCAAATATCACCGACACCGGCGCCGTCTGTACTTTGACCAGTCTTTCGCAACACTGTCTGCTCGTCTATAACTTTTAACACCATGTTTGTTGAGTGAATCGGATTTAATGCAACCGGACTGATTCATTTGTGTGCTTAATACAGTGCTGGACAGAATTATAAACTCAAATGAATTTTGAACTAAACTTCACTAAAAACAAAAAGATCTACATCAGCTTTTTACATATCAATTTTCAAACATAAATTTTCCACTTTGCTGATTGTCATTCGTATATTTTGTAAATTTTGTGAACAACGACAATAAAGTCATAATTTCACTTGGACAAAATTATAAACTCGCCCTTAAAAACAGAAGTATGGCGATTATTTTTCACACATTAGTACTTTGTTGGTCCTCCATTTTTTCTTATGACTTCAAACATCCTATTTGGCATCGAATTGACAAGTTTATGCAAGTATTCGATGGTGATAGAATCCCATCCTTCCATGAAGGCAGTGGTGATTTCTTGAGTAGTTGGAATTGCCGATGATCTTTATAAACATGACATGTTAGTTGTCCCCATACATTCTCAATTGGGTTAAATTCTGGGGAGTCAACATAAAACATTTATCTGCTGCTCTTGAAACCATTTTTTCATAAGGTTGGAGCGATGGCATGGAGCATTATCTTGCTGGAAAGACCAGTTATCTCCACCAAGAATTTCACCATAGCTTGAAAGTTGACTTTCCAGCAGCACTTTGTATCTCGCAGAGTCCATGCGTCCATTGATCACTACCATATCACTTTTACCCTGAGCAGAAAACGCCCCCAAACCATTACAACCCCCCCCCCCCCATTTGACGACTCAGTTTAAGCTCTGATGTTATGCCAATAATAATCCCATCCATCGGGACCATCAAGGTTGAATTTCTTTTCATCAGAGAACACCACTTTGTACCACCCATGAGTCAATGACGTTTTTTCTGTACAAAACTCCAATCTTGCATTTTTGTGATCTTGGTTTAGAGGTGGTTTTCGCAGACAATGTTGGGAAATTGTTGCAGAACCCGTGCAACAGTGCGCCGAGAGCAGTCAAGTGAAAAGACATCTACCATGCTTCCAGCAGAAAGATTGCTTCCAGTTGCCAGTCGTCGAATATGAGATCATTTCCAGAACTTAAGATTTTTTTCCTTACTGTTCGTTTCTTCCTTTCCCATCAACTTCCCGTTGTAATACACTTCTGACAGCACACTGGGATCGGTTAAGATGAGCTGCAATTTTCAAAATATACGAATGACAATCAGCAAAGTGGTAAATTTATGTTTGAAAAGTGATATTTAAAAAGCTAATGTAGATCTTTGTGTTTTTAGTAAAGTTTGGTTCAAAATTCATGTGAGTTTATAATTCTGTCCAGCGCTGTATGAACCCTTCTATATGTACAGATTCACTTGGATTCATCCAAGTCTCACTTATTGCCATGTAATCAGATGTAATAACTACTGTAACTCTTTCGATGTCTCGTGCATGAGCAACCAAACTCTAAACATGGAGATATGTAACCATAACGTTTAAAATATTCTGTAGTTAGACAAGTAATAAATTGTCCTTTGTATTGTCCTTCTTAATAAGATTTATAGAGGCCTTACAATACAACATAGTTTCAAAAATAATTAAAATTTTTGACGACTAGTTTCGGCATTTATTCCCGCCGTTTTCAAGTCCGTTATTTACACTCTGTTTGAGGCCATATAAAAAGTCAAAACCTGGAGACCATGCACACAGAGTAAGAGGTGGGCATATGATCACTGTATCACAACAGGTAATTCAGTATATTTTGTATTCTGTAAATTTTTATTTGGTAATATTTGTATTTGTATCCTGTATTTGAAATGTGTGTATTCTGACTTATTTGTACTCAATGAATTAAACGAAGTAATAAATATTGCAAATTATTTGAATTTTATTTCTAACAAACCTTATATTTCATTATGTTAAATGTGTTGAAACATACAATAAGCATTGTATAAACCTCCCCCGGCTACGGGCCAAGTTTACACAAATGAGATTACACCAAAACACTATTTAAAAATAATATAAATTTAAGATAAGTTAAAGGCACCATCCGGTAGCTTAAAGTTTAACTAATGAATAAATATGAAATTTTAGTGAAATAGTTTTATTACTACAAATACAAAAATAATAATAAAAATAATGTGTAAACCTGCCCCGGTCTCCCCTACTTTCGCAGTTAGACTTTTTCATCAACAGATTGATGTTCACACAAGATTGCTCTCGTGAGTAATATAATTTTCATTGCCGATGATAAAATTACTGGTTATAACGACAGAAATGAATTAGTTACAGCAAGAACAAAATAAACAAGATGAGCACTATCGAATCGGCAAGCTTGCCATACGCTACATGCTTGGCTATCGACTCACCGTGTACGTGGACGATAGACTCACAGACGGTGCGATCGGTGTACTCAGACACTGTGTACTCATAGACAACACCAACGATGATGATGATGAACTACTACAAGAACTGGCTTGTGTACAACATGTGAAAGAAGTCAGTGTAGTGAATTATTGTTATCCACTTGACGAGGCCGAACAGAAAGAAATGAGTGAATAACATCTGCAACATCAGCAGGAACAATGTATTTGTCGTTTATGGTTATAGTTGCCGATAAAGAAATGCGCAAGCTTACACGAATCAAATGTAAGCCACATGTGATTTCAAAATTCAAAGATAACATAAATGATGCTTCGAAATGGACACCGATTGCTAAACATACAGCGAACATCAAATGTAAATATGCACATTTCTCATTGATGCCAGCCGCTGCATAAATCTCAAGATGCTGCATGTAGTCGCATCGTCTATGATTCCATTTAACAACAAAATATTTTAAACGTTATGGTTACCAATCTCCATGCTTAGAGTTTGGTTGCCCATGCACGAGACATCGAAAGAGATACAGTACTTATTCCATCTGATTACCTGCCAATAAGTGAGACTTGGAAAAATATAAATGAACCCGTACATATAGGATTCGAATTGATGACACAAATGAATGAATGTGGCTGTATTAAATCCGATTCACTCAACAAACATGGTGTTATAAGTTTTAGACAAGCAGACGTTGTTGCGATAGGCTGGTCAAACAATAGACGACTGATGGACGCTGGTATCGGTGATATTTGTATGGTTTTTGGTAGACATATATCGCAAACTTATTGCCAAGGGTTATACTTATTGCCTGTTATATACAAAATTTGGTGTAAATCGGAGATTTGCGCTTCGAGACTGTTTCATGTGAGGAGGTATGTTTTTTTTTTAAACTGACAGACTGTGTAAAAATAAAATCAAAAGTAAAATTATGTAAATCATGTTTATATGTAAGCATGTAAAAATGTGGCATAACTGTAATCAAATTTTCGTTTTTAAATTTACTATAACCTATATATTTATTTAATATTTAAAGAGATTTTTCTTGTTGAAGAAGAAAGTTTGAACTAATCGGATTGTTCTTTTATGCAGATTCCATAAGCCGGAGATGTTGTCATCCGAGAGCCAATATATTTTGTTAAATTGATTACCTGAATTATATTCGAGGGGAATTTCTTTATTCTCTTCAAAGTTGATCTGGAATTCAAAACATGTGCAGTCACTAATACATTCTAAAAGTATAAGGCTAAATTATCAAACCAAACTATTCAAAACTTAAAAGAGAAATACACTATATGATCAAAAATATCCGGACACCCCTCACAGATCATCGATTGGCCCAATGTCACATGATAATGACTTGCACATCATTTAAATAGCTTCCCACACCTTCAGACACAACTCTGCTTGGACATTGGCAAGAATGGGTCGTTCGGCAGAGCTCAGTGAGTTCCAACGTGGAACCATCATTGGATGTCACCTATGCGGCAAATCCGTGCGTAACATTTCCAGCCTTCTTCAGATACCCAAGTCAACAGTAGGATATGTCATTATGAAATGGACCCGGGGATCAACAACAGTTCAACAACGAACCGGTAGACCCAAAAACTAACGGACAAAGACCGTCGAGTGCTTCGTCGTGTCACCCGCAGCAACCGGAAGTCCTCGGCGGAAAAAATTGCCACAGAGTTTCGAAACGCCTCTGCAAATGATGCCAGTACCATGACAATTCGTCGGGAACTGCACACGATGGGATTCCATGGCCGTGCTGCTGCCCACAAGCCCCACATCAGCAGGGTCAACGCCAAGCGATGTCTGGAGTGGTGCAAAGCCCACAGAAACTGGACAATGGACCAATGGAAACGTGTAATGTGGACAGACGAATCTCGCTACACACTCTGGCAATCCGATGGACGAGTTTGGGTTTGGCGCATACCTGGAGAACGCTTCTTACCTGAGTGCACAGAGCCCACAGTCAAGTTCGGAGGAGGAGGAGTCATGGTGTGGGGCTCATTTTCATGGTACGGACTGGGCCAGCTCGTTCCTGTGCAAGGAATCATGAACTCCGACCGTTATCTGAATGTTTTGGACAACCGTGCACTTCCAACGTTGTGGCAATTTTTCGGAAACGGGCCATTTCTCTACCAACACGACAATGCTCCGTGCCACAAAGCGAGGCGTGTACAGCAGTGGTTTGCGGACTCAGGGGTCGAAGAAATGGGTTGGCCGGCACAAAGTCCCGACCTCAATCCTATAGAGAGTCTGTGGGATGAATTGGAAAGACGCTTGCGGGCCAGATCACATCGGCCAACTTCTGTACCTGAACTGATTCTCGCTCTTCGGGAGGAATGGAGGAACATTCCGGAAAATACCTACCAACATTTGGTGGAAAGTCTTCCCCGAAGGGTGGAAGCTGTGATTCGGGCAAAGGGATGTGCAACGCCCTATTGATTTCCATGAAATCGTGGCTAGAGCGCAAACGTGCATGTGTCCGGATATTTGTGAACATATAGTGTAAATATTAATTCTACCTAGCAATAGCGAATTCAGGTCAGGGGCAAATACAGGAGCACGTACCTCTTTCCCAGAAAATATAAATGTCTATCTCCACACCGAAAGTGCAAATACCTATCTCTTACCTATAAGTGGTGAACCGCGGGCCACTTTAGCCCGCATGTTTCATACACCTTAAACATACGTCTTTGGTCGGTGAAGGCTTCTATCAGGTCGACAAGACCTCTTTTTTAATTTTTTTTCATAATTTTTTTTTAAAGAAAGCAAGCCAGCACAGAAAAAGAGAATGATTCTATGCCATGGCAGATATTAGGGTCATACTGACATGGACATAAATGCAGTCACAGGATGGTAACAATTTTATTCACAGAAACTGCATATTACCATAATTAGACATACTTCCCATTCAGCTGTATGCACTTTAACCATTTGCCTGGGAGTTTCCGAATGGTCGTTGCGAACCATTCCTTGTGTGATTTTGTGCACCATCTACGAACAATAATCTGCAATTCCCGTTTCGTTCTGCACAAACTTTTCCTTGCATTGTTGGTCATGATATACATAATGTTGGTCCGTGCAGAGTGTTTGTGAATTTCGTGTTGATACCTATTGTTGCATAAACTTTGCCTTGCATTGTTAGTCATGAGATATTTCTCATTAATATGCCCTGCCACAACCATGAATATCGATTTTTTATCGATAATTATTATTTTTCCGAAATCTGAGGTAGACAGTGATCTTCCTCATGGTTTGAAGATTAAGTATGCAAAATTTAATCAAGATCGGAATAAAACTGTAAATTTGTATAAAAAACAAACCCACAAACATCCTTCTTTATATACAGGGTGATTACAAAAGAACTTCACACTTATAAAAATTTATTACATCAAAGCTATTCAGAATATAGACACACCACATACGGATTCTTAAAGAAAAACTCTTGAAGTTTATTGTGACACAGTTAAAGATGTTCAAGATGCCCCCCTGTCGTGACACGGCATACATCAATGCGGTAGTCGAATTCGACCCAACCCCGCATTAACATGTCTCCATCAATCCCACGTATCGCTACCGTAATGCGTTCTTTCAGCTCATCTAGGTCACGGGGAAGGGGTAGGGTGAAGACCTTGTCCTTTCCACACTCCCATAAAAAGAAATCACAAGGTGTGAGGTCGGGGCTCCGCGGTGGCCACTTTGCAAGTGTCCATGTTATTGTTTGCTCGACCAATCCACCGCTGTGATATCGTTTTATGGGGGTGTGTAAAGGACAAGGTCTTCACCCTACCCCTTTCCCGTGACCTAGACGAGCTGAAAGAACGCATTACGGTAGCGATATGTGGGATTGATGGAGACATGTTACTGCGGGTTTGGGACGAATTCGACTACAGGGGGGCATATTGAACATCTTTAACTGTGTCACAATAAACTTCAAGAGTTTTTCTTTAAGAATCCGTATGTGGTGAGTCTATATTCTGAATAGCTTTGATGTAATAAATTTTTAAAAGTGTGAAGTTCTTTTGTAATCAGCCTGTATATAGATGAAGCGAACACGTGCACTCGTTTGTACAGGGTGTCCCAACGGAAAGCGGCATCAGTAGGTTGTGGCACCACCTCTAGCGAAGATGCATTGTTCCAGGTGCCGGTGTAGAATGTCATCTTGGGGTAAGTCTGTCCAGGCCTGGTGAACCTGCTGTGTCAAGTCATGGAGATTGCGTGCTCAATTGGCGATAGGTCTGGGGGCCTTGCGGGCCATGGCAGGCAGTTGACAACATGCAGACATGCCATGCTAAAGTTTGCCGTGTGCTGTCTGGCGTTATCCTGCTGAAAGATCGCGCCGGGTATGATGTGCAGAAAGGGCAGTAATATGGGCTGCAGAATCTCTGACGAACCGTGCTGCGGTCAGGGTGCCT
The DNA here is from genome assembly GCA_023313115.1 of Rhysida immarginata. Classification (NCBI taxonomy): domain Eukaryota; kingdom Metazoa; phylum Arthropoda; class Chilopoda; order Scolopendromorpha; family Scolopendridae; genus Rhysida; species Rhysida immarginata. The sequence continues at coordinate 96,211 of JAHWFO010029299.1, forward strand.
TGGATGGTGACTAAAGGCGTTCTGGTATCGTAGCCCATGGCACCCCAGACCATAATCCCGGGTGTTGGTCCACGATGGCGATACCGGATGCATTGTTCATTGGCACGTTCCAATGGTCTGCGCCACACCCGTCCGAGTCTGTCGTCGGTGTCCAAACAAAAGCGGGATTCGTCGCTGAAGGCCACCGGGCGCCATTCCATTCGCCAGTCCACTCATTCACGACACCATTGCAGTCGTATCGCGCGGTGCTCAGATTTCAAAGGAAGACCCAACAATGGACACCTGGCAGACATTGTCGCGGAGTGTAACCGGCGTGCTATTGTCGCTTTGTCACTGGAGCAGTATCAGGAATAGTGATATTGTCGCGCAGTTGCCGCAGGTTCCGCTTATTGGTACGAGCTGACGTGCTTCTCCTGGCCCCAGAGCCTGGTCTTCTAAAACGTGTGCCTTCCCCTCGTCATTGCCTCCAACATCGGCCTACCGTCCGTGCGTCCCGCGACACATGGTCAGCAATCCGTCTGGTTGACCATCCAGCCTCGGAGAGGCCAATAATCCGACGTCGTTCAAAGTTCGTTAATTGAGTGAATAATAATAATAATAATTATTATTATTATTATTATTATTATTATTATTATTATTATTATTATTATTATTACTAAAAACAATTGCATCCCAACGAGGGATATGTAAAACAAACAGAAAATTGGTTAAGGAAAATACAGAGCCTGCAATAAGATTTTATAGGCATGTTTCTTATGATTGAAACAGCGGTCCAAACAACAATTGAAGGGCTTGGGGCAATAAGAACTTGTGGCGGCCAACTGTTTACCTTAGGCTCGTTTCGACGCGCATCTGCGCAGAATCCGTCAGCCGCTCTTGAGAGCACAGAGAACAAAGACTTTTTGCGAGCGACGGAACGCCTAAAGAGAACTATACTTAAATGTAGCTTAATCATTTTATATTATCAATAGGTTAGTGTTAATAGTGAATAAATCATAGTGCTTTCAGGTGGAGTGCAGTTTCGAGATTGCAGGCATTAACAATGACGCCACTAAATACAATAACTTGATAGCTCTCATAGGCCCGTGTCAGATATTTTATTTAATCCTCCCGCACACGAGAAATACGACACTCTTAAACAGCGCTTGATTCAGGAGTATTCAGAATCTGAAAACCGTCAAATTAGGAAACTTTTGGCCGAGCTTCAAATTGGAGACGAAAAACCTTCACATTTACTGCGAAAAATGTGAGAGTTAGCGGGCTCATCTGTAAATGGCGATTTTTTTGGAAAAATTTGTGGCTCCAGCTTCTCCCAGCTGACATTCAAACAATTCTTTCAGTTAGTTCAGAAACTTTAGATAACGTAGCTAAATTAGCCGATAAAATTGCAGCGCTCGCACAGATCCTGTGAATGGTAATGTTTTCTCATTGAGTCATTCGGCGGTGGACTTCAACCCGACTGGTCGCTCGCAACAAGAGGGGAAGATAAGCGCTCTCCGAGCGGAGGTGGCCGCTCTAAGTAAACTAGTGGAGAGAATGTTTAGAGAACGCGGCAGAAGCCCCTTTCGTAATAGATCGCCTTACCGCGGACAAAAGAAACGCGCGCAATCAAAAAAACGCCAAAATACCGATTGTTTTTACCACTCGAAATATGGAAAAATTTACCATGCTCGTAAATGTGCTGAGCCTTGCTCCTTTAAGGAATCAAACCCACAGGAAAACTAATTTCGGCTTTCGACCAAACAACTCCCGTGACCGACACGCCGATAGCCACTAATTCCAGTCGCCTGTATATTTTTGACAAGCGGACGCATCTGAAATTTAATTGATTCTGGATCGGACGTATCCTGTATTCCTGTACCCAAAACTAAAAAACTCCGTCCGGAAACCCTCAAATTTTTCGCTGCCAACGACTCATTAATTCCCACCTATGGTTCAAAGTTGTTAAAGATCGATCTAGGATTAAGGCGTAGTTTTGATTGGAAATTCTTCATCGCCTCTGTCCCCATCCCAATCATAGGAGCGGATTTTTTTTTATCACACTTTGGACTTGTAGTCGACCTTAAAGGCCGCAGACTCGTAGATCGCATAACAAAACTCTCGACATGCGGATCTGTTCCACAGTCGCTCGCACCTCCTTGCATCAAACTTATCACCGGTAACACGGACTATCATAGGATGTTAAATCAGTTCCCATACCTATTAAAAGTTTCACCGACAGTTTCACCCGTTCAGCATAACACAGTACGTTGTATAGAAACTACAGGTCCTCCCGTCCACAGCAAGCCCCGGAGATTAAATTCCAAACATTATGCAGCCCTCAAAAAAAGAGTTTCAATTCATGATGAGTCAAGGTATTTGTAGACCCTCCAAATCTCCCTGGTCTTCTCCGTTACACGTGGTATCGAAACGTTCAGGCAACATACGACCTGTTGGCGAATACCGAAAATTGAATGCATGTACTACGCCAGACATATACCCCATACCTCATATTCAAGACTTTTCTAACGCATACCTGTGTCTTTTCAAAAATCGACCTTGTTAGGGCATATCACCGCATACCTGTGCATCCCAATCATATCCAGAAGAGAGCAATAATAACTCCTTTTAGTCTTTTCGAATGTCCATTTTTGAATTTTGGTTTGTGCGGAGCTGCGCAAACTTTTCAGCGGTTTATGAACGAAATTTTAGGTGACTTGCCGTTTTCTTTTGCTTATATCGATGACATACTCATCTTTAGTGAGGATGAAGAGGAACATAAAGCTCACATGCGCATGGTTTTCGAAAGATTGAATAAATATGGGTTAACTATTAACCTTTCTAAATGCGTTTTCGGGGTACCAGAGATTTCCTTTTTCGGACACCTAGTATCTAAGGATGGTACGAAACCCTTGCCGGATAGAGTTGAGCTCATTCTGAATTACCCACGATTAGTGACAGTTCAAGAACTCCGCCGTTTCCTCGGCCTCTTGAATTTTATCTGACGGTTTTTGCCACAAGCCGCACATTCTCAAGCCCATCTCAACGATTATTTAACCCTTTCATGCACGAATTAAAACAAGACAAAATACAAATAATTTGGTAAATGCTCTTTATTACTATACCTGTTTAACAACTGAATACATGTACAAAATTAAAAACAATGAAACAATTTATTTTTTAAACAACGAAACAATGTGTTTTTAAACAGTGAAACCACTATGCATGAGTTTTAGGGCATGAAACATTTTGTTGAAGGCGTTAGACATATCCTACATTGCAAATACACAAATACTATCTTGTTCTAGGTGGTTTTTCTGTCGAGCTACTCTGAGCACAACGTCTTCAGTTTTCTTGAATGGGCATTGTTTTGAATGAACCATAAATAATTCTTTTGGTACACGTTGTTTGTAGGTACTGACTTCAAAATGGCAGTAGTTTTAACAATAAACGATGTGGATTCATGCTAGAACCACTGTACAAGCGAAGCAAATTAAAACTCACTGGAAAGAGCTACAAGGGTCTAAGAAAAACGACAAAACTAAAACTGAATGGACACAAGATGCTGATGCCGAGTTTCGAAATTGCAAAACGCTTCTAATCAATGCCACACTTTTGGCACATCCTAACCCAGAAGCAAAATTAATCCTACAGGTAGACGCGTCAGATTTTGCTATCGGTGGAGCCCCCTTTTGGTGGAGCCCTCTCGGTGGAGCCCTCTTTTGGTGGAGCCCTCTATCGGTGGAGCCCTCTCGGTCAGATTTTGGTACAACCTCTTGCATTCTTCTCAAGGAAGCTTTCCCTCACGGAACGCAACTACAGTGCCTATGGCAGAGAATTACTTCCTGCGTATTCTTCCATCAAACATTTCCGATACATGCTCGAGGCCAGAGACTTTTCGCTGTTTACGGATCACAAACCTTTAACATACACCTTCAAACAACGATCGGATAAACCCTCTCTACGACAGTGTAGACAATTAGATTTCATATCCCAGTTCACAACAGATATCCAACATGTTAAGGGAATAAAAAATATCGCAGCTGACGCCCTGTCACGGATCGCCACAATCGCTATGCCCAATCCCATTGACTATGAGAAAGTTTCCGAAGCACAAACACATGATCCTGAACTTGCCACTCTTATCACTAACCCTCAGAGTCTACGCATTAAGAACGAAACTTTGCCGGACTCGCACGTTTCTCTTTTCTGTGATGTTTCAACTGACAACGCCAGGCCTTATATCCCAGCGCATTACAGACGTCAAGTTTTCGACACCCTGCACAATATTTCCCATCCAGGAATTAGGGCTACAAACAAACTTATCCGTTCTCGCTTTATTTGGCCTTCACTAAACAAAAACTGCAATAACTGGTCAAGACAGTGCATCCTGTTCAAAAATCAAAAGTTCAAAGGCACACAAAAACACCTACTAGTTCTTTCCCTAGCCAAACTGATCATGTCCATCTCGATATCGTGGGTCCCTGACCGCCGTCAGGAGGCAACTCGTACTGTCTCACCATGATAGACAGATTTACTCGTTGGCCCGAAGCCGTCCCCATCGCAGACATTACAGCTGAGACTGTCGCTTTGACTTTCTACAACAGCTGGGTTTCTCGCTTTGGTGTGCCATCCCGCATCACGACAGACCAAGGACGGCAGTTCGAGAGCACGTTGAAAAAAAACGCTTCACGAAACTTTGAAATCAGTATGGTAGACGTGATTTTTTATTTCTGCGTCTTCCTCGTTTTCTCAGCGTTATCTAACCAAGCTCTGAAAAAATGCATCGGATGATCATTATTAATTAACGCATCAGTATAGTTCTTTAATTCTAGCATAAGCAATTATTTTAGTTAGCATTGGAATCTGATAAATATGAAAGATCTCTGTAATTGAAGATACTTTAGAGAGACCCAACGCCGCTCTTAATACGTCATTGTATGCATGTCCTGTATTTTTGTCAAACACAAACAGAGTGGAGAAACGGGAGGTATGATGAATAATTATTTAATTGGATCAAGATAAATTATTACATTCATATTAGGGGAATAAAGTAAATAGCAGATATGAAATCACAATTGGCAAGTTGTCAGTCCTGTTCGTTAGCTAAACGACTTAGTTAGCTGGTCATCAATTGAGCTTCTCCAAGCGCTAACTCCAAGACACGGTAGGATCGTCTGACTTCTAGTGGAATCCTCTGGTGGGGCGTGGTCCTCCAAGTAAGGGACTGCCATACACCATACACCATATTGCCATTAATGACCGGACATTAATTTCGATTTTAGGCGTTTTGTCGAATATCTAGAAAAATACTTGATTGATACTGGTGTCCGATCCAAAAATAAAAGTTTGGAGAAAGCCTCTTATCGTTTTGTTCTTTTTTGAGAGCAACTGAAATTCAACTCATTCTATAGGCGATATCTTTCTCAATTTTCACGATTTGCTTGGGCTGTTTATAAGAGTAGCTCTATACATTTGGCTAATAAATTATGCAAAAGAGAATTTGGTAACGCCTGCGCATGCGAAGTTAAACATTATTTAGTAAAAATGCTCATATTTCATCAAATATTTAATATTTTTCTATTCTGATTGCAGGGTGTTGTCTGTACTGTACTTTGTCAAGTTTTCTGTAAATGGCATTGCATTGGGTTGATAATTTTTCGTGTTATAAACAAAAAACTTACGAAAACATTTCGACCTTTATATCTCCATGAATATACGTGCTATTCTCATACAAATGAACACAGAAAAGTAAAACAAGCCTCTTAAGCATATGCTACAGCTACAATGCATTTCAAGCATTATTTTTTACAGGGTGATTCCAAACATTATTTTTTTGGTTCACTTCTTTGCTGGTCCTTATTTGCCTTCGGGAGAAAACCTTCGCTTAAATATATGAGGTGTAACATCCTTTTTACACCCCCGAAATTTCAGGATAATTCGTCAAGTGTATTTCTAGATATTCGATAAAACGTCTAAAATCGAAAGTGTCCGGTCGTCATTGGCAATATGGTATGTATATATACAGGGTGTTTCAAAATTATGTACAATAAATTAAGTGACATATTCTTCAGGTGTTCTATAGCACTTTGTCTGGAAACGATTTGTTTGTGAGTAATCCAATATCATACAGTAGGGAAGCACGGCAGTTAGCGGACGATATTTTAGCAGTTCCAGCGTTTCGACCCAACACTAGATTGAGTGGTTTGTTCCATTTAAACCTACTTTAGGCTTGTTCCATTAGTTGTGTACGGTTGTTTCCATTACTGTAGTTTCACTACTGTACATCCACTAGGAATATCAATTTCAGAACGTTTGCGTGCTTTGACATACGTATTATGATTTACGTAAAAAAAGTCATGTACACGTATTCCAGTGCAGAATACACTGACATGCACCTAATGTATGGTCTTGCGGACGGAAATGCTGTGGAAGCAAGAAGACTCTACCAAGAACGCTTTCCGAATAGACGTTTGCCAAATAACAGAACATTTGTATCTGTCGACAGACATTTGAAGGAGCGTGGTTCCTTTGGCCGTCAAACAGGACAAGGGCGGCCTGTAGCACATTCTCCGGATGAGGAGGATGTGATAATTGACATCATACATGATGAACCACAGACAAGCACCCGTCGTATTTCTTCCATGGTACACATTCCGCACTCATCTGTTTGGCGCATTCTTCACCGTCAGCTTTTGCATCCATACCACCTGCAACTGGTTCAGGCACTGAACCCAACGGACTATCCACACCGACAACGATTTTGCCAATGGATACAACGTCGTCATGCTGCAGACCCTAGTTGTCTGAGCCAGATACTTTTCACGGACGAAGCAATCTTCACCCGGACAGGAATCGTAAATTCTCACAACCAGCACCATTCGGCAGATGCTAACCCGCATGTTACCAGAGCTCGAGCGCATCAAGAGCGTTTCTCCGTGAACATTTGGTGTGGAATTGTCGTAAATAACTTAATTGGCCCTTATGTGTTGCCGCCACGATTGACTGGGCGAACGTATCTTTTGTTTCTGCAGAATGCATTGCCAGAATTACTGGAAGATGTTTCTCTTTTGATAAGATCTAACATGTAGTTCATGCATGATGGCGCTCCAGCACATTCCAGCCATGTTGTGCGAGCACACCTTAATGCTGCATACACGAATCGGTGGATAGGTCAAGGTGGACCGGTAGCCTGGCCTGCAAGGTCACCCGACCTTAATCCCTTGGACTTTTTTCTGTGGGGTCATGTGAAAACGATTGTCTACAGCACAGAAGTTCTTAACATTATGGATCTGCGACAACGAATTGAAAATGCATGCCAAACCGTTCGTAATGCTGGCGACGAACTCTTCCATGACATCAGACGGTCGCTCATGCAACGAGTCGAAGCGTGCGTGCGAGCTGGTGGCGGGCACTTTGAACAATACCTGTAATTTGGAGCCACGGGTTTAGTTGGCTGTATCGCGTAAATAAATCGTTTCCAGACAAAGTGCTATAGAACATTTTCGTCTTCTTTTGACCTGAAGAATATGTCACTAAATTTATTGTACATAATTTTGAAACACCCTCTATATATACCGGGTGGGCAAGAAATAACGTGAGGTGTTCAGAGCTCGCTAGCGGGAATTCTATTAGGCCAAATGCAGTACATTTTGGTGTATATACTTAGTGGAACATGTAGTTTCGATTTCTGCAAAAAAAAAACAAAAACTACCAAAAGTCGTCATAGGGGGTGCTAGCGCGTTCCGTGTTGAGCAATCATGACAATAAAAGGCAAGGCTGAGGATTTCTCATCATTCACGAACGAATGGCCTGACGATGACGCTTACTCTGCCTGACCGGGCGTTATTAGTCAAGTTGTTTTATCAGAAGAGCGACAATGCAAGTGCTGCCCTTCGTGAATTCCGGCGATTGAAAACATTACGAAGAGGACCGATGAGCATAACTAACTTACGGAAAATGATTGAACGATTTGAATCTACCGGAACTCTAGGAGTGCAACCAGGCCGGGGACGCAAACGAATCAGGCAGCAACACGTTGAAGAAGCTGCAACTGCTGTTGTGGAACAGGAGATGATTACTGTGCAGGGTACCAGCAGTGCACACGCAATAGCACGCCAAACAGATATCCCATATTCGACGGTGAGGAAAATATTGCATAAGATATTGACATTTTATCCCTATAAACTCACACCTGTTCAACAATTGCTTCCTGAAGATGAACGTACCCGAACTGACTTTTCGTTGAGATTTTTAGCACGTATGGAAGTGGATGATGCATGGCCATGGCAAATTTTATGGAGTGATGAGGTGCATTTTTATTTGAATGGTGATATCAATACCCACAACTGCCGTATTTGGGCTGCATCAAATCCACAAGTGTGTCTGCCAACTCCTATGCATTCACCGAAACTAACAGTATGGTGAGGCTTTACTGCTTCTTTCATCATCGGCCCGTATTTTTTTTGAAGAAATCCGTCCCCGTGGACCGGTGACTTGTTCCGTCAATTCTGCCAGGTATGCCGATATGCTTGAGAATTTTGTGATACCACGATTGCAGGAAAAGGGTTGTCTGGATTCTACCATTTTTATGCAGGATGGTGCGCCGTACCAGTAATTGACAACTCACGATTTAATTATTTATTTATTTATTTATTAGTACTGGTAATCCAATACGTCCATCCAGGGCCTGTATGCCTGAGGCCGACGAGTTGGGTCCCTGGATGGACCTTGATTAACGACTGCTGTTAATAAAGTAACAGGGCAAGAAAACGGGCTGGTGTTGCCACCTCGTATTAAACAATGTATTAGGCTTCCCAGAACAGCAAAAATCTAGAAACTTTGCTTCTTATTATGGCCGCTAACACATGTTGATTGATCAATCGATGAAAGAAACCGAGTCGAAAAAACCGAATTTCTTTCATCCATGGCCTTACCGAGTCGAAAACACCTTGTACTGAACCACTATGCGAGACTTTGATTACTTGGATTTATTTCATGAATGTTATGCAATATTTTTTATTAATTTTATGTGAACCTTTTTGTGAGATCGGTGGACAATACTTCTAGTAGTAACAGAATTTCAGATGACCAATGTGTTAACTGTTTTAATCTACCGTCAAAAACTAGAATCCAGATATGTAGTGTCACTAGTAATTGACATAACCTGTCAATTATTGATAATTTCTGTGTTTAAAAAAAGAACAAATATATACTAAGGTGATATAGAACGTAGAGTAATAATAAAAGAAACATGATGTTTTTAAGTGTAACTTCTTTATTTCCGTTAATTGACCTAGCTGTGTCAATTATAGGAACCTCACTGTCAATTTCTAGATCACCAACTTTGACATTGGTGTTGTTGCAAAAGTTTTTTCCGGATTTTTATTCCAACACAAAAACCTCATTTTATTGAATGACAGATTCAGCTCATGCAGATGCCGGGCAATGGTTGAAAAATGAACCTTGAACTGTTCTGCGAGTTTCCTCGTTGTTACATTGTGATCTTGATCAATTGCTTGGCGTAGATCACTATCTGAAATCATGATTGGCCGACCAGAGGAGATGCAACTTGAAGAGTGGTATCTCCGCGTCTGAACCGCCGATACCATTCATCTATTGTACGTAAACTAACAGTGCCATCACCTAAACGTTGGCAAATGTTTCGGTGACATTGCGCAGCACTAATCTTTCCAGAATACTCATAGAAGATTATTGCTCGAATATGCTCGCGTGAAAGGCACTCACAGATGTATAGTCAGAAAGTTTTGATTCTTGGATGTAATATAGCAAAGATATTCAGGAATCGAATGCAATAATTTGTTTGAAAACATATGAACACCCTCCTCGGAAAATGAGCCCTTCTTGGGCACGGGTTCTAGAACCGGAAGAAACTTTTGCAACAATCTGATATTTTATAGGCCCTATTCGTCGATTCTTTTTGTTGATCCTGAATCTTGTCACAGAGTCGATCAACAGATATCTCAGGACAAGTTATCTTCCAAGAAGAAAACTACTACTGGTATTCTGTTTACTATGCTAAGGAGTAGCATAGGATGAATTGGATGAATTTTGCAAATGGGAGATCAATCGTCAAAAATCAAGTTTTTCTACGAACAATTTATTGATCAAGATCTGATGAATAGAAAACACCTTAATTTTCTATAATCCTTGCACTCTACATAGGAGTGGTCTGATTTATTATTTCAAAGGAAAATAAAGATAAATGGTCTATATGAACAACTTAAGTTTTAAAAAGCACAATTTTAGTTAATGTTAAATACTTCACACATTCATTAAAATGCTTGATTTCATCAGCTACTTTTGAATGCTGTCAATTTTTTTTGTAAAAATATATAATAAAAACTTGTAATAAAAAAGTGTCAATTACTGGTGAAACTGCCTGTCAACTATTGGTGCATTAACTGTCAACTACTGGTGATTTATACATTAGTTAGGAAAAAATTTAATAACTTAATAGGTTTTAAAAATATAATAATTGTTTAGAGATTGGCACATTCTGCATTCTATTTACAATTTAATGGTTTAAGCAGAAAAGTTTCAAAATGCAATTTGATTTACGTACTATCATATCGCCAGAATAGAAAAAAAAGCGATATAATAGAGAAAATGAGAGAGAGGGGGAGTCGGAGCATGCAAAGAGAAAAAGCAGCGGTAAAGCCCCGGCCTCCCCGGCAAAGTAGAATCTCCCACAAAGCGGTGAAGCAACGAGAACGCGAGACCGCGAATTTTAATAATTGCTTAGTTAATGAGCAAAAAAAAAAGTATACTTAAGCGCAAGGGGACCGATGCGACAGGTAGAGAGAGACAACCAAGCCAACTGGAGAGGATTAAGAATCCGATGAGGAAAGGAACTCAAACGAAAACGCCACGGTCCGTACGACACGACAAGTCCGAAGCCTTAGCAAGACCGAGTTCTAAGCTTGAGTGCCTTAAGATTTCCAATACAATTAAAGTCCGTTCAGTTGGTCCTCTCTCCGACAGAAATTGCCATCAGCGGCGAAGAGCCCGAACGAGGCGAGGTGAAGGTACGAGACGAGCACTCGACCGAGGCACGATAGCGAGAGGTCGCCGACGAGGCGGATGGAGGCGAACGATAGAATCGAAGACATCGTCGCCAACGCCTGAGAGTGTCATCGCCAGTGAAAGGACGGTATCGCCGTGCAATAAGGCAAGAAATAGAACTCTAAGCAATCCAGCTAATGATTACAAATTTACCCCGATACGGTTAAAGGATCGGAACAAGAAAATAGCGACAGTCTCACAAGGCCGTGAGAAAGGAGGAGACCGACAACGAGCGGATAGCTGCCCCGCCTTCGAGTCAGGCTTCGCCGAAGGAGGTTCGACAGCCAAATCGGAGTCAGCCATAACGCGCTGGCATCCGACCGAGACCCTGGAGCTAAGCAGAGGGACAAGGACGGTCCCGACGAAATTTTGGTCATAAGTTTCCAGGACGACTATACGACTACCTGGTGTCGGAGGGCTCGACATCACAAATTTCCCATTCTTCATTTCCACTCCAAGGGGAGCCCAACCGGGCCATCGAGACGATTAGCGAATTTGCAAGCAAGCGCCGGCTTAGTGAGATCTCACGTGATGGGTCGCGCTTGGCTCTCGGCTACATCCCGTTGGGTATAAACTTAAACGTATTTGACTTAGTTTTAAGCTTGGATAAACGCTTATTTGTGATGTGTCAGCTAGTAAGACTCTTGATCAATATTAAATGTAATTTGACATTGTGAGTATTGTTAGGATCTCTAATGTGTCTTTTTTTATTTCCTGCCTAGCTGCGGTCTCCTTGTTGACAAACCGAGTTCGGTCGCCGTGTTCTGATACTGCGGTCATCGACTCCGCCCACCAGTTACCTGATGTCGAGGTAGACGGACATCTAGATTAGCCACTCTGCTGAAATTTGTATAATGATCCTTACATCATTCTTATCGTAAGATTTTACAATTTGTAATTGAGATTTATGCAGGTTAATTCCTGCGTTTATTAAAAGTTAATTTCATAATTAACTCGTTTATGTCCTCCTTCCACTTCCTGTCACAGCTTTTAACCTCTGGGTAGTTCAACATTTAATTGAAATATTTAATTAGTTTAACTGAAGCCTTAGCACGTGACACGTACACAATTTCGTTTCACAGTAACGTCTTAAGCTGTCAATTACTGGTCCATTATAGAAATATCTGGACGCTGATTAAATATCCATGTTTAATATTGGAACATCAACTATAGGCACCGTGCAAGCGAGAAGTGGGCGAACTCTGGTGAACATTTCGGGCGTAAGCATCGGGAGAGGGCTTTATTCACTTTACTGTCTGAATAACAGTCATTTCGTGATAATGCATGTATGTTGTATTCTTGCAAACTTTGGTGCCCCCCTAATAAAAACCTAATATTATAGTTTGGATATTAAAAGATGTTATTGTGATTATTTTTGATACAGCAATTGTTTAATAAAATGTTCGAAATAAAACTTTTCTATTTTTGGGATTGTTTCTAGTAAAAGATTTCTATCATATTTTACATTCACGATGATGGCGTCCTTACAAGAATAAATGTACAGTTCGCATTCTTTTAGACCCGTAACAAGTACGGACACCTGTATTTGAGTATACTAGGGGTGTTTCTTTTTCAGTTGCCACTCATTGTCAATATAAACTAAATAATTTACATATGATAGAGTTCCATCAATAATGTTTTCATCTTTCCTTGAAAAGGAACATTTTATTTCCAGAAGTTTAAATTCCGTCAGGGCTGCAACATAACCAATGAAATGATGGATGAATGACCAACCCTATTGTTTCCACCCGTTGATTCGTTTTAAAAATAAAGCTCGATCTTGCTGCAGGTTCCATGTTGAGTCCGTATCTTGTTGCATGTGAGCCATTAAATTTAGAATTTAGCTGAGTACACAGTCTTTCGAAATTCGATTTTCGTGTGATCACTTTGTGGCATTTCGAACTTGAAATCCTTACTTGTCGTAGATTATGCCACAGCTGCATTTTGCTTTGATCGTTGGTTTCAATGGCATAATGGACAAGTTCATCATAAGTCAGTTTAATTTTTGCATCGTAAAAAGCCTTTTCATTATCTTGAAGCAAGTATGATTTTCGTTTAAAAATAAGCTTGTTGTTATTATGAATTAAGTCGTAAGAACAGTAGTTGCTATCGTTGATAGACCTGTTCTTTAGAAGTGTTTCGAAAAGTGACTTCTTTCCTTCCAAGACAACAGAATTTATCACTGTTCGAAGAATTTCTTCGCATTCTGTAACTATCGAGCTACTCGAATTTGCTTGCGTGATGTGATAAAACGGACAATCAATACCCGGGAATATCTTCATAATAGTTTCTGGTTTCATTACTTCTTCCTTTATTGTGGCGAAATCATTTTTCGGAAAGAGGTCTTCAAGTTTCTTCCCCTTAGCATACGTCTCCTTGACGTTTGGGATTCCCCATTGTTGAGCAACAGTAGTGACCGATTCATCTGGCTGATAGTTAATATATTCGTATGTAGCAGCAATATGCTTACAGGTCCCAATTATCCCTCCTCTACATGAGCAGTGAGATTTCGTTATTCCACGTTCTTCGAATGAATAAAAGTTACTATTAAAATCTTATATGAAGAGCTATCAGAAAGTAACGCCATTTAATTTTTTCAAAGAAAATTACAAAACATACAGGTAAACAAGTAAGTGCGGCTGAAACTACAAGTCTTTATCTATTTTTCCACACAGGCACTTTGACTATTTAGGTATTTATCTCGACGCTGCACCAGTTTCAGAAAACCTCGCTCATAGAACTCCGTTGGATGTGAATACAGCCAATGGCGCAAGGCACATTTCAGTTCCTCGTCAGTCTCGAACCTCTCACCTCCCAGAAATCTCTTCATGGGACCAAAGAGGTGGTAATTTGAGTGCCAAGGGCATTAAGTCCGGACTGTAGGTTCATTAAGTCCAGAACCTCCCAACCGAAACGGACCAGTTTTGATTAGACGACGTTGACCCTTTGCGGCGTGCGTTGTCATGAAGAAGTCGAGCATCGTTTCTTCTTTCTAGTCACTTATCCCGAATACTCGTAAAAGCAAAACTGGTGTGTTTCGGGTGGGAGGTTCTGGACCACCTAGCCTACAGTCCTGATTTAGCGCCCTCGGACTACCACTTCTTTGATTCCATGAAGTGATTTCTGTGTGGTCAGATGTTTGAGAGTGACGAGGAACTCAAATCTGCCGTGCGCCATTGGCTGTATTCACAACCGACGGAGTTCTATGAGCGGGGTTTTCTGAAACTGGTGCAGCTTTGGGATAAATGCCTAAATCGTCAAGGTGTCAATGTGGAAAAGTAGATAAAGACCCGTATTTCAGCTGCACCTAGTTGTTTACCTGTATTTTTTTAATTTTCTTTAAAAAAAAATTAAATGGCATTACTTTCTGATATTGCCTAGTATCATTATTCAGGACAGCCGCCTGGGAGACGCTATATCGCCATGATAATTGCAGTAATAGAAACTTTTTTATCATTATTATTTCAAATAAATAAAAAAAAAACACAAAAAGCTATCTGAGGCTCAAAATATTGATTATTTCGCACAAAGGCGTCTACGCGACGGAAACGAACATTTTTAAAGACATAAGAATGGAAACTAACTTTTTAAATTTAGAATCTACTTACGAATAATCTTATCTCATAACGTGGCTTATTAACATTCGTTTACGGCAAGCATTTAGCTTTTATAACGCTATGATTTTCATAAACTTCTTTCACGTCGCTCACGTGTTTGGCTTGAAACAAACGTTTTCCCTTAAAAAAGTACTGGGTCTACATGCTAAGCATTCAATTGTTCTAAACCCACAATATCTGATTTGTTATAATTCATCCATTAATGTTTTTTATTTTTAAATCTCAGTTAACTGCAAGCGCGCTAATGTATCAAAATGCAAGAAAGCTTTCATCTCTCCCGATATTAATGCAATTTTCCGCCACCAGGCCAATGCTCACTAGCGCCGCGTGCGTTGTGCACGGTGCCTATAATGACTGCGTGCGGTTGAAGCATGAGAATTTATAGGAGCGCGCAACTTTATTGTTGTAACTTGTACACACAGTAATAAGGGTAGTTTATAGATCGAAAACACGCATCGTCATGGTTGCACATGTTCAAAGTAGCGTCAGTCTCTTTGTTAATTGTCGAACCTTGTATATTATTAACCGACTTCAAAAAAAGGAGGTTATCAATTTGATGCGTATGTATACAGGGTGAATACAAAAGTCTAACCCCCCTTTTATTTTTGAACCGAAGCAGATATGTCAACTTTGATGAATCCAATGAATAGGAAGTTGTGGGTGGCCTATCCCATGGTGCACTTTTTATCATCCCAAATATGCAAATTAGGACACATTCAAAATTTATCTCAAAAACCGTAAGGCATAGAGAAAAAAACCCAATTGCAAACTTGTTCAGCATAAAAAAACAAACAAAACAAAAAAAAAGTCATCCAAATCGGACCAACCAATCACCCACAATAACGCGATGAACTGTTTGTAGCTTACTGCACAAGGAAAACTGATGTTGATATTTCCACCATGTAAAGCATGCAAATCAAAAAATTAACATAGATTACCATACTCACATTCACTTTCATGCGGAAAAGCAAATAAAAGGCATGTTTCAGCAAACAGAAGACAGAACAATTCCAGGATGGCAAGCTACACTGTTCCGGAAATGGTCAACATGATCTTCTGCTTGTGAGTGATTGGTTGGTACGACTTGGATGATTTTTTTTTTGTTTTGTTTGTTTTTTTATGCTGAACAAGTTTGCAATTGGGTTTTTTCTCTATCCCTTACGGTTTTTGAGATAAATTTTGAATGTGTCCTAATTTGCATATTTGGGATGATGAAAAGTGCACCATGGGATAGGCCACAACTTCCTATTCATTGGATTCATCAAAATTAACATATCTGCTTCGGTTCAAAAAATAAAAGGGGAATTAATTTTATTGTTGGAATTACACAACTTTCATATGTTAGTCTATGTGGGCTTTTAAACAAGTAAGCCAAATTTCATAAGTGTGTGTGTGTATGTATGTATGTATGTATGTATGTATGTATGTATGTTTGTCCACGTATTTCTCAGAAACTAGAAATCGAATTGCCATTATTCTTTTTTTATTGGATTAAGTTCTTTCAACTTAGGGATAAATCCAAGTTTCATCAAAATCGGTTCAGTAGTTTTCAAGATATGGACTGATATAGTTAGGCGATAGTGAAAGTTTCATTAAAGTCTCTTTTTTTATACTCTGTTTAATATTGTTTTATTTCTTGTTGTATGATTTATTGAATTACAAATGGAGATCAGCTATGTAAATGTATTATCAGTATTAATGCATTAAAACTTTGTTTCATCTCTTCATGTACCGGCTTTCTCTTCACATAAGATAAGGCAGTTGTTTGCTCTGAAAAAGGAAGCAGCTTTCAAATACATACCTAACACGTGTTACTCCATTGAAATCATTAGAAATCTCGCGACGCCTTGGAATATCCATTTCTGAATATTTGGTTCCCTAACTCAAAGTACTCACTTTACAGTCTTCTACCATCTGTAGAATTTTGACCCTAAAGTTTTGAGACACCTGGTAAAATTTTCGTTAATTATTTCTGAGCAACATGTACTATAATTAACAGAGAAAACTATAAGCGAAGTTCCTTAAGTCATTGTCCAAGGAGAAAGGTTCAAAATAAAAGTTCGAATATAAAATATAAGGGTCGCCCAAATGAAAGTGGGACTGTCTTGAGTGCGCCTACGCTTGAAGAGGCAGAATGCTGCTTGTGTGCCGAAAGAAGGCTCTGAGGGATAGGAAGGCAGGTGGTATCATCGGAACGCGCCAGTTGGCTGTGTGAAGCGTGGAAGGAAGGTTACCGACAACTGGAAGGTTCGGATCATGGATGCCTCCAAACATTGTCAACATGCAGTCGCGCAATTTTTAACGGTGGAAGATAAAACTTCGGCTGAGATTTATCGTCGTATCCAAAATATTGTCAAAAGAGATATTCTGTTGCACGACAATGCTCGTCCTCATGTGGCTATTGCGTGCAAAAATATGTTGCAACGATTTCGATGGGAAGTCCTCGAACATCCCCCGTATGGCCCCTACCTTGCGATTGCCTTGTCTTTGGTCCACTCAAAAAATCTCTGAAAGGACGGCAATTCGCAGACAATAATGAGGTCCGCGTAGCCGTAGAAGAATGATTCCACTTATTAAAAATTATTAAAGTAAACAAGAATAAACATGTACGGTTTTTTGAACTCAATAAAGAAAGCATCCAAGAAAGTATTTTTATAATGAAGTGAACAGTAGATGGAGCCCCAATCTCGGAGAACTACAGCACCCATATAGAGCCTTTGCGGATGACCTTTGTGGGTACATCAGGTTTCTTTTCTAGTTCAGTGTATTTCCTTTGGAATATGTTCGTGAAGAGTGAGATCATAGAAGCCTTGCTTCAAGTTCCACTCCAATACCGATACACTACATCGTTCGAGGCATCGGTCGAATTACAACGGCAATCGAGATTCCCTGTTCTCCATTGCGTAGGAGATTTTTAAAATCTCCTGTCGATTCGATTTGTCATGTGCGACTAATGGTGCGCATATGGAAATTTCTAAACCATGTCAAAAAGGACTTTGAACATTTCTTTATTGAATACAAAAACCCGTAAGAGCTTATATTTGTTTATTTTAAAAAAAAATTAGAAGTGTAAAGAGACTTAATGGACACCCTGTTTATTCCTATATACGCCAAGATATTAATATAGGAGGAGGTAGGGCAAAGTAAATCATTTAATTTCAAACTACCATCACCTCATAAAGAATATATTCAATTTGAAGGACCTTGGTTTATATACTCCAGAAACAATGCAGATTATAATACAAACTATTAACAACATTCTTTAATTAAACAATGCAGAAAATTATAAAAAGTCCCACTTTGCCCCACTACAGGGAACAACGGATCAGAGAACGGGGTAAACATAACTTTCACTTTCAGAAATTTCAGATGATGTACAATACGAGGGCAAAGAGCATTAAAAATGATAAATATAAAGAAATAATAAAAGTACAAATAAATAGCAAATAAAAATTAATGATAACCAATAAATCAGCATGGAACAAAACGGTTGATAATCCATTTTGCCCCACATGACGAATTTCGCTTTGCCCCAACCCGTATTCATGTTAATAGTCTTCCATGAAGCTTAAACAAGCAAGTAAATCTAGCTGAATTTAAGTTGCCAATTAAGTCAACTGTTTAATGAAATTCTTGTTTAATTTCAAACAATCCATTCCAGAAAGCTAAAGAAAAGTTTCATGTTAATAAAAATAGCCTTGACTTTCAAAATATGCTTTTTTCTAAATGTCAATTGAAATATGGTGTTAACATCAGTGTTTTAAAGTTAACGTTCTAGCAGTGACTTATGTAAGTTGAATCATTTATTGGTTGTTGTACCATATATTGCCAAAACGTAAAAAAATAAAAGATCCTCTTTGCCCCGTAATTCCATTTTGCCCCGCCTTCCTCTAGGTAAGTCTGAATATTTACTTGAATTTTATTTAAATAATTTCTACCAAAAATGTAAAATTTACGTTAAAATGAACGTTAAATTCAGCAACTGTTAAGGTAAAAATGTTTTCTAAATTATTTAATAATCCGCTGTTATTTTATTTCTGACATTTCTAAAAGATTTTAAATTACACAGGCTAACGATGAAAAAAAACTTTAAATGAATTTGCCTTATTATTGTGGCTTTTTAGTGTGCTATATCCGAATCTGCTTTTAGATTTTATCTATCACGTTACGTTTCCAAATGGACCTTTTTACCCCGAGACTTGGACGAGACGATACGTCATCCCTATGTGGCACGAAAACGAGGCTCGAGGGAAAGCCCTCTTCAAAATAAACATTGCTTCAAGGTGAAAAGTGCTTGTAAAACGAAGAAATGAAACACTACTCGATTAGTTTAACAGTTTCGCTAAGCATAATTTTTAGTACAGTAAATGAATGGCTGGGAAGATTTAATAACAAGGCATATAACTTTTTTTTCTTTCAGAATCTTATATTTTTGATTTTGAAGGTAATGTTATGAAAAATTATTTTTAAGAGCATGGATTAAAAATATATTCATGTGGAAAATTTATACAGTAATTAAATTAAAAAATTGATTTCTTTTTTGGAAAAATATTGAATTTATTATTTTCGTAAAAAAATACTAACATTTTATAAATACTCGGTTTAATGAAGCTTACCATTATGAATAAGTAATTGCACTTTTATACAGGGTGAGTCGAAAGTCATTAGAAACCTTCTATCTTGGATACCAACGCAGTACGCAAATTCCAATATAGGGAACGAATAGAAACTTGAGGGTGTTCTATCTGATGGAGCATCTTTCATCATCTCAGATATGCAAATTAGGACACATCCAAATTCTATCTCGAAAACCGTAAGAGATACAGAAAAAAATTCCAGTTGCACATTTGTTCAACAGCAAATTACAAACAAAACAAAAAAAAGTTCACCAAAATCCGATGAGCGGATCACCCACAATCCTCATTGCAAGCTCTGCAAATTATTTCATGCACTATCCTAATCCTGTTCTGGAAAGTTCCACAATTTAACATAAAGTCACCAGTTTCCTGTGCAATTGATATAAAGAGGCATGTTGAAGCTGAGAAAAAATCAGACCAAAGCAAGATGGCACAGTACACTAACCAGGAAATTATCAACATGGTCCTATGCTTTGGTGAAGCGAGGCAAAATTATCATGCAACAACCAGGCATCGTTGAAATGTCGTACGAAATTATGCTATGGTGTAAGTGGAACATTGAACATTATCTGTATTGATGGAAAGACTTACTTTGTTTCAGATGATTGTTTATAAGCATCAAGCAACAATTGTCCTGTTGCAGAGCTTGCAATGCGGATTGTGGGTGATCCGCTCATCAGATTTTGGTTAACTTTTTTTGTTTTGTTTGGAATTTGCTGTTGAACAAATGTGCAATTGGAATTTTTTTGTGTATCTCTTACGGTTTTCGAGATAGAATTTGGATGTGTCCTAATTTGCATACCTGAGATAATGAAAGATGCTCCATCAGATAGAGCTCCCTCAAGTTCCTATTTATTCCCTGTATTGGAATTTGCGTAAATACATTGGTATCCAAGATAGGAAGGTGTCCAACGACTTTTAACTCACCTGTATATTCTGCAAATATAAAGTGCTTTTTATTTTTTTTTATTTTTCTTTAATTGTAATTGAACATTTTAAGTTTAAACTAAATTGATCTTTGAAAGTAAAAATATAATTTCCGGAACTGGCAAAAATGCAAATAATGCAGAGGACCGAAAACAAATTTTTATGAGGAAAAAGGATGTGGATAAATTAATACTAATGCAAGAAATAAAACACTCTTTAACCACAACGAGTGTTAAACTCGTTGAAAATTGAGTGTGGTTAAAGAGTGTTTTATTTCTTTTTACTCGTTGTGGTTAAAGAGTGTTTTATTTCTTGCATTAGTAAATTGATCTTTATTTAAACACAAAAAGACTTATTACCACTGATTTATTTAGTATGTGATGATAGCAATTTTGTATTTTATGAAATGCAATTGTTATAGAGTCCAAAGCACAAAAAGTTTGCACAAAATATAAAAGTTTGCACAAAGTATAAAAAAACCGCGACACCACTTCACTTCTTCCTACAGATCCTGGGATTTTCTTCCCTCCAGCCTCGGTTTCAATCGCACCGAGGATGACGCCATACCGGAAATCTCGTGAGCGGGCAAAAGGCCCATTATGCAACATAGACTGCAATGTGTGAAGATTAGCGGCTACAATGAAAAATTATACAGATTTTGGGGCCACAAGGAAATTTATCAGACTCCGAACTCTGAATAATTTAAAATGTTTCATTGAAAAACAAGAACTCTGGGGCTGATAGGAAGAAACTGAAATCAGATACGATTCAACACAAAAAAAGAATAACAATCAGCTCTTAACGTTAACAAGTTTTAAAAAATTATTTTTTGTTGGCCTGTTATTCGTCAGACATATATTAAACAATTATTGTTTTTTTTACTAAATGAATTTTGTGATGTTATATTGCAACAGGAAACTGTTTATAACTATATATACTGGGCAAAAAAGACAAAACCTTAAACTTTAATGGCATGGAATCATTGAGTTGTTAAAACTTCTTGATATGCGGTATTTATTTGGCGTTATAAATATCTTAGAGAACTTATTTGGCTTAACAAACAGTTATTTCAATGCAGCAATAATAGGGTAATATTGCGAAATTTATTTCGACCGATTAGATTTGATATCCCATCTGATATTCCATCTTGCACCTTATCTCAGTGCCTAATCCTTACAATTAATACGTCCTCTATATTAT
Source organism: Rhysida immarginata (assembly GCA_023313115.1). NCBI lineage: Eukaryota > Metazoa > Arthropoda > Chilopoda > Scolopendromorpha > Scolopendridae > Rhysida > Rhysida immarginata. The sequence goes on from JAHWFO010029299.1 coordinate 117,656, forward strand.
AATGTTCGCAGTTTGTAATGCAATCAAACATGGCAAAAGCTAGTAACAATCAACATCGATAGGAAGTTTTAGCTTGACTCGCGTAAAGGTCGCACGCAATTTTTTCAGTTAAATTCGGGTACAATTTGCGACTAATATTCAAGCAAATACGAGAAATACCTTTTATAGTTTTGACAAGATAAACAGATTCTGTAAAGGTTTTGTACTTTTTATCCAGTGTGTATATTTCAATAAATTAATTTAAAAAAATCTTACCACAGAAAGCGATAATGCTTGAATGGCGTTGCTTTTGATAACATTAAAAATGTTAAACAACCTGTACTGTAGAAAATAAAATTTTAGTAAAATCAATTTTTCATTTAATAATAATGTAGTTAATATAAAAACTTAAGATATTAGGTTATGCACAGAAAAAAATATCATAAAAATGATTGAAGCCGTACCCCATGCATGACTAATTTATGGATTAAATTATCTTAATAAATTGGGCGCTCCTTATATATTTAAATGACTATGTAATTTGAGATGGCATTCTATTTTAGCTTGTACTGTAACAGCAGCACGAGTTTATCTTTAAGAAATACACTCACATGCCTAAAGTCATGGAATAGCACTAATAACGTGTGGGATCTTCTCTAACCCAGCGAAGTGCCACAGTGCGACGTGGAATTGATTCCAAAAGTCGGTGGAAGACATCTGAAGATATTGCCAACCATTCCGACTGGAGAGCTTCCCACAATTGCACAGTTGTTTGAGGTGCAGGAGCCCGTGAACAAATGGCCCTCTCGAGCACATTCCAAATGTGTTCAAATGAATTCAAATCTGGTGATCGGGGTGGCCATATCATGCGCTAGAACTTCCCCGAATGCTCCTCAAACCAATCGCGAACAATCATGGGCCGATGGCATGGTGTATTGTCTTTCTGGAAAATCCCATTGTTGTCAGGGTAAGTCAAGTCCATGAAAGGCTGCAGATGGTCAGCCAGCAGCTGGACATAGCACTGGCCAGTCAGTGAACAGTCTACCTTAACCAAAGGACCCAAGCCATACCACGAAAAAACACCCCTCACCATTACGAAGCCACCACCGGCTTGCACAGTGCATGCTTAACAACTTGGGTCTATGGCCTCATGCGGTCGGCGCCACATTCGAGCCCTACCATCAGTTCGTATCAGCTGGAATCGAGACTCATCAGACCAGGTCACACGTTTCCAGTTGTCAAGTATCCAGTCGATGTGTTCATGGGCCCAGGAGAGACGTTGTTGACGATGTCTTTTTGTTAGCAAGGGCACCCTCGTGGGTGTTCTTCTTCCATATCCCATGGACATCAGATTTCGTTGCACAGTTCGCGTCGATACAGCTCTAGTATCACCCTGGTTAAAATTTGATGTCATCCGGCGTAGTATCAGTTGCCTGTTAGCGGTGACCATCAGACGCCGTTGGTCCCGTTCATTGAGAAGCTGGGGTCGATCACTGCATTTTCCATGGTGGGAAGTAACGCCGTCAAATTGGTACTCTTGGTAGACTCTTGGAACTGCGGACCGTGGGTTTTTGAATTCTTGGACTACCTCCGATACTGAATGACCCATACGTAGTTTTCCACATACGAGGCCACGTTCGAACTCGGATAGCTCTCGTCGTGTAGCCATTGTCACACTGAACACCTCACCCCTTACTCATGACAGTGTAGCTAAACCTACTGACACTGATTTGCATATTTATACTGTTTGCACGTGATACTACTGACACTTGAAAAATAGTCCACTGCTATCACATGACTTTTGGCATGTGAGTGTAGAGTATAATAGGGCAAAAGGAAAGGCTCAGCGTCGTGTGGAATTGGCTGAATGAAACAAACTTGTTAATTTATGATAATTATTTTTTTTAAATTACGTACAAAAGCTTATAAAAATTATATAAATATAACTATTCATCGAATAGCAAAATGATATTGAACATTATTTATTTGAAAGTTTTGATAAAATTTATTATATATTATCGCAAAATATTACATATAATTATGTATATGTTTGATCTGATATATTAATAAGTTATTTAGATTTTTTTCATACCCTTTTTATTAATTAACATGTAGAAAGTAATGATATTTGGAAAATGGAAGGAAAAATTTGAACTGAATTTGAACTCCCGCTGAAAAAAATAACTGTAAATTGACAATATTTCAGAAAAGGAACAACCACAGCTTTCCTAACTTCCACGTTGGGAAAATACATCATTGTGGAAAATGCTGACAATACCCGATAGCTAACAAAGCGTGCATATAATATTGGAATGCCTCCTTAGCTGTTTGTACCATATCTCCGGTGTGTCCCAGCACGCTTGACACGATGCATTTGGAAGCCTTCAGCTAAAGTAATTGCCGCAGAGTTCCGAAATACACCTCCGTCTGTATAAACACCATTAGCTAAGAACTGAGGACCCTGGGTTTCGACGATTGTGCTACTGCTCATAAAACTCACATCAGCAGAATCAATGAGATGCGACGTTTACAATGGTGTACAGTTTATCGAAACTGACTTTGGAACAATGGAAACATTTCCTATGGAGCGACGAATCTCGTACACACTCTGGCAATCAGATGGCCGAGTTTGGATCTGGGAGATGCTTTATGCCTGACTGACTGAAATTCGCAGAAGGCAGGGTCATTTCATGGTTTGGGGTGAACCAGCTTGTTCCAATAGCAAGAATTAACTGCTCTGTATCTTCGATGTACTGTACTGCCAATATTGTGGCATCCGTTTGAGATTGGACCTTTCTTGTACCATCATGACAGTTGTATCGATTTGAGGCGACCGGAAAGAAGTACGTGTTTCTTGAGCAATCAAGCTAATTAAAAACAAAGGAAGAGAAAACAAAACAAAGAAAAGCGTATTATGTGACCAGTCGTCTTCCCCCCCCCCCCCCCTTGAAATGAATAGTTGAGGTGACCGTTCATAGCATACGCAAATTAAAGAGCGACCAATGAGCAGCAACGGAAAAAGACGTAAAAGTCGACGCCGCAGACAGATCTAGGAAGAGGAAGTGGAAAAACAATCCAGTTGTTATATCATGGCCAATCTCCAAGTAACGACGGCTTTCTCAATAGTCGTCCTCACCTTTTCGGCGATAGTCTTCAGTCAGTTGTGTCCTAGAACAGTGGATTCGGGAAACAAGATCAAAAGGAGAAGATAGTAAGTAGTAGGGCAGCCCTTTATATACCAGGTTGTCCTTTGACCGAAGATGGCGGCGGCCACGCCCACCACGCCCTCGCTTCAGGCGGTGGTATATAAACCGGCCTCATGCCACCCTTTTTTATCAGCAGAGATAAGATCAAAAGATAAGATAAGCCCAGCGGACCGCCATTTTGGTTGCCATGGCAACGGAGCGGCCATTTTGGATGAGAAGATAAGAGTAGACCAGCTGGTCGCCCCCTCCACCCGCCATTTTGAGAAACGGCGGCCATTTCTGTTTTTCTTAATATTTTGAATCCTATTTTTTATGCATCATAATGCTTTATTCAATAAAGATAAAAAGATAAGAAAGATGAAAAGATAAGAAAAAGGAGAAAGAGAAAGAAGAAGAAACGGAATAAATAAAGAGAGAGAGAGAGAGAAGGAAAGAAAAAAGATGGAGAGAGAGAAAAAGAAGAGAGGATAGTGGAAAAAGAGGAAAGAGAAAGAAGAGTGAAGGAGAAGTGGTTTTTTGGGGGTACGCTGCCTCTCCCTCCCACCCTGTGCTTGGTGTCGGTGGCCCTGAACCGCCTGTACTGTTGCCAGAGCGCTCTTGTGGTGACAGTCCAAGGGTTCCGGTCCACCCACGCCTATGCAGGCGGGCGGGCGGTTGAGGCAGCTGGGGCACTTCGAGACTCGACCAGGGCGCTGATTCCTGTGCAGAAAGTGGAGGGCAGAGCTTAGGGTGTCGGTACACTCCATTGAGATGCCGAGCACCACCGCTACACACAGGGGCAGTCGTCGCTGTGAGCCTCGAAGGGGATTGATCTGCACCCCTCTTATGCCGTGGCCAAGGGCATAAGAGCCGTGGTGATTCGGTTAACTAGGGACGGTGTGAAAACCACTTTTGAAGTGGAGAGGCAGATGGTATTGCCTCCACAGGTTTTTAAGATCTGAAAAGATCTTCAGGTGGCATAATGCTACACCCAACGTAAAAAAAATACCTCTAACGAGGCAACATGAACTTGGCCCACAGCTTTCGCTGGTCAGAGGTTAACTTCTGACACCTACTCGCTTTGGCCACCCGAGTAGGCAAGTGATCATGTTCAACCAATGGCTAGTTCGACCACTGGGAACAGATGGTTGAACGTTCTCGCGACTGGGGAGCCTACTCCGCGGCCGTGCCTTATTCTGATTGGTGCCTACCAAAAACAAAATTCGCATTTGTTAATTGTCTATGGGTGAGAGAAACCCACACGTTTTCGATTCGAGTTGGCATGCCTATGAGCATGTTTGTTGTGAAAGTTTTGGTATTGCACCCTGGATACGTCTTTTCTTTTCCTCGTTTTCCAAGGTCGTGGAGGCAGTTGCTCCCTCCGACAACTGTTCACCTTCTTCAGGTAATGTTTCAACAGTCACGGGTAACGATGGTTCAAAAGAAGGTGTTGAGTTTCCCTGTTTATTCAATGAAGGCATTGCTTGTACAGACATCTGCGGTGTTGGTAGAGTTGGCGTTGGCTCAGTTGCTGCTGCTACGGATGATACACCGGTTACTTTTCTCTTTGTAATTTAGGTGTTTCTGTAGTGTGTCTAAATACGATTCCATTTTTTGATGTGTATTTAGATATGGTGTATTTAACACATATTGCATGTGTTTATCCAGTTCTCTTTCACGCCTTTTTGTCGGGTCTTCGTCATCTTTAGTGTTTTTAGGTTCCGTATGAAGAATGTTTTGATGGTTGTAAACTTGTGTATTCATAAGTCTATTGTATTCATGGGCAGGGAGCAATATGTATTTTTGCATCGTATTAACTGATCAACTTGTTCAAGACGAGACCTGCGATAGTGCCGAGCAGTAAAGGTAATAAAAATCCGTTGCCTCTCTGAACGAGGAAAGACTTTTTAACACGAAGTGGAATGTTTTTATGCGCCAATCCTTTTATTTCCTTTAGGTGGTGTCTTATTTTAGGTGTCCACTTGATATTGTGGTGTAAAATATTGTAGCAAACTTCGCAGAGGGCTTTCACCTGATTTAAACTTGCGTGTTGTATCACGATTTTACGCTTTTTCGGTGAGGCTTCGTGCAAAGATCCGAGAAAATGTTTATGTTTTAACACCAAAGGGGTCATAGTAACATGTACGCACGCACAGCTTCCTCGGGTACAAATGAGGCGCGACCTTGTTTAAACTCTCGTTTTATCTGCATAAACTACGATGGGCCATTCAGGCGGAAGGATTTTACTACGCAGGCGTATGATGTCGGGACATGCTTGTGTTAAATCCAGCAGAAAATAACTGTGAGGGTCAACTGTAGCATCCTTGTAGGCTTGTGTAAGTAGATTTCCATATCCTGTCTGTGCCGCAAGCGTTCGGATTTGAGTCACGTCTCTCAGAGATTTCAACAAAAATATGTATTTTGCATTCAAACTTATAGTCCTTATACTCTTTGCTGAGCAAACAGATTCTGTGTGATTAAAAGTACGGAAAAATTAAAGTGGTGGCTGTAACGCGTGAACACTTTTTCGATCAACTCAGAGTTTTTCACTTCATGCATAAGATCATCTAAAATTAAGAGTGCCTGTTCCGGAATGCGTTCATGTATCATTTGTTCGTCAGGTACCCCGGGATGAAACGAAATGTTAGGTAGGTTTAAGTCCTTTACAACACCAGGCACAACTGCACCAAAACAGTAAATGATCTGTGGCGGAGGAGGGTCGATCAGCTCGTTTTGAAACAGCAACCCCGCAATCAATGTACTCTTACCACTGCCTGAAGCACCGGCAACTAATCCTGAGAAGCACTGTCGAAATTTGATATTAGTTATTAACTCCATGTCTATAGGTTTACAGAATTAGGATTGTTCACTTCAAGAGAACACTTTTGAGGTTGTGATCAACACGTTGAACATCAGTGAATGGCTAGTCTTTTTAAAAAAACCCTACTTTTATTTTCATTGGAGAAAAAATTCTTACAGTTTATTTTTTTTTTTTTTTTTCCTTGCATCCAAAAAAAAAAAAAAATTTTTCTCGCATAAAAATTTTAATGAATTTTTTTTTCTCGCATAAAAATTTTAATGAATTTTTTTTTCCCCACATAAAAATTTTAATGAATTTTTTTTCCCCACATAAAAAAACCCAGTCTATTTGCATTCTTATTATTTTTTATTATTATGTTTTTTTTTTTGTTTTTTTTTTACAGAGTTGCATAACATACAGGAATAAAAATTATAAAGTAACATGGCATAAATATAAAAATTATACAGTTTTTAGAGGGCGACAACATTGATTCCACTTACAGGGGTTCATATTCTCGTATTCGTTGTTCAGTTCATCATAAAGATATTCACATTTGACGAGTAGGTCATTCCAGAGTAAATCATCTGTACAAGTTTCACGTACGATGGCATCCATGGAAAACCCACGAGCAGCAAGTTTCAGGTAATGTAAACAGTGATGGCCACAGGTATCGTTGAGAGGACTCTGCACAGGGCGGTTGTTGAACGTCCATTTTTCAGCGTTTTTCAGCATAAACGTGTGAAATTGCTTTGGTGGTACACAGCCGAACGAATCAAAGGTGTAAGCTTGCTTTCCAGAAGGTAAGTAGAAAGCAATCCAATGTGTACTGGGATGTTTGGAGTCATCGGTGTTGGCGATCAGTAAAGCCGTGTAAATGGGTTTGAGGGTTGCAAGCAGGTCAGATGGGTAAACACCTCTCGCCAAGAGTGCCGTGTAATGATCTGCTTCGAGGGCGCGCCACAATTCTTGAGTATCCATGAGTACACGTATTTTTAATTCGTAAAGTCGAAACTTACAGCTCTGTCTTTATTGATTTCCAGGAGGTTTTGAAACTGACAATAGGCAATGAGATTAACAGACGTTGGCAGGGGTTGAGAGAATTGTAATTCGACGCGGAGTGTCCCGTTTCGTATGACGTTATATCGGTCCGTGTAGTAATTACGGTCTCCAGACAGATCAAAGGCAAGAAATGTGTATCCACCAGCGTAGTCAGCCAAAGTCAAGTCCACGTCTCGGTCATCTCTCCACAAACCTAAGGCTTTGAGAGTGTGAACGAATTCGCGTAGGTAATCACCACTATTAAAATCGGGCGTGAAAGGTTGTGCAGCAGGGATGGATTGCGTGTCTAATGCCAGTGAGAAATAGGATAAATTGAAATGCTGAAGGTTGAATGGGTTCAACTTATAGGCACCGTTTTGGGCTTCGCTCTCGACCAAAGCAAAAATCAAACGCGTTGGAATCTGACCTGTGATGAGATTTTGAATCGCATGATTCCTAGCACCGATGGGGATGTTTGATGAGCGCATTTCCACTCGGTTGGCAGGGTAGAATGCATTGGTTGTTTGGAGTGTCTTGGCATGTGCTAATAGAGTTGCTGCATTAACTTTCACGCGCTCAACGTTCAATGAGGCGCGCACTATATTTATTTGGTAATGGGGTTCCTCAACAGCAGACATGAGAACAAAGGGTGTTTTACTGCGGTATAATCTTAAACGTAAATCGACAGAGTTCAATAGCAACCGAGTTTGATTGAAAACATCGAGATGCAAAGGTCCTTCTAGATGATAAACACCATTCAGAGCCGACGCCTTGCGTAACTTGAATCCACTGTTTTCGTCACCGATGGTCTCCATCTTACCACTCGTGTCTTTGGAAAAACCAGAAGTCGTGAGTTGGGTCAACTTAGCCATCTGTCCGTAATTCAAAAGTGTCTCAAAGTATGCACGGTAAGGATACAAGCTATTGCTGTGGCTCACAAGGATGTTGCCGAGAGAACAGTCGACTTGAGAGAATAGAGCATATAAGAAAAGGTTCACGGGAGCTGTAATATCACCGGCGGGTAATCCTTCTTCCCCGATTTTTGCGATTTTCACAGTCAAACTCAGTGTTGTCTGGCTTAAATCCACGAAATAATCAGCAAGCCCTGGTACGTAAAACTCCAATGGGCCATCTTGTGTGATGACAGAGGCTGGTTGGTAATTGACAACGTCACGTTTCTCTTGTTGTCCACTTGTATGAGGAATCGAAAAGAGATCCAAATCAGAGCTGAGACATTCCATACTCATTTTGTGTATCATGGTCGCCATTTTAAACAAAGACAGAGTCAAGAGGACGAATGTTTAAGTTTTTTTTTCCTTCTAGGGTTTTTTTTTCCGAAAGCTTTTCTCCTTTACTTTTTTTCAACAGGAACTCTTCAAGAGTGTTGATCCTCGGACGTTTTCGTTTAGAATGGAGGACGCCTGAAGTTCCACGCTTTTTACCACCTCTCTGAACCCTCGTAGCCACCTCTTGAAGGGCGCTACCACCAGATTCTCGCATTCGGTTGGTTAGCGATTGCTTGAAATTCTGCCCCTGCATCACGTCGTTTAACACGGAGACTCCACCTTTTAAGGCGTGACGTGCTAACACTTCTCCTGAGGTTTTCAGTAACGGTGTGGCAAAACGAAACAGCGTAGAGAAAAGCGAACCGAGTCCATTTCCTCTTTGAAAAACAGTGCCTCGAAACACAGGCACACCTTGCCCCCTTTGACTTGAATAATAACGTAAAATTGCTTCACTGTCTGGGTTATAGGGTTCATGCATTTTCTTCTCTGAGACGAGTAGACAAAAGTCAAGTTTTTGTGTGTATGTGTCACAGAGAGAGAAATGAAACGTCTGCCCTCTATGAACTTTTCCTACGGAAATGTAATTTCACGACGGACTTCCCAGATAAAAAGGAAACAAGGCACCATGATCTGTGTGTACTGTAATTTCTATCGTGTGAAAGCACTTTTTGATTAAAGGTAAGCAATCGGGGGCTGGATAATACTGAAATATGGACTCGCGACCCGCATTCGAAACCGGGATGATACGTAATAATGGGGCTAACGTATCGCCAACAAACTGATGAGGAATAAGGTCCGTATATAAATATAACCCATATATTCCCCTCGTGAGGTCTATAGGTTGCGACCCGTCACCCTGACGTAGTTCCTTTTCAACTTCGTGTGTCTTAAAACCAAGTGTTACACCTAATCCCCTGTTGAAGTGGATAAATCGGTTTTCCGTGCAATGGAAACGTAAACACTTGTTGGGTTTCACTTTGAAAGTGTAAAACCGTCTCTCATCTGACGGAATCATTTTTGACAGAGCACCCACAAGCTCTTCGCGTGTGTCATAATAACCAGGAGAAATCTGCAGAGCTTTCGGTTGTGGGAAGAAAGGTGGGTCAAATGCCTCAATTGTCACCTGACCCTTGCTCAACAGGTTAATGGGAATGGTGAATGGGGGCGCCAATTTCTTATCAAGATACCTATTCGGTAAAAATCCTATATTTCCTTCAGCAGGGAATTCGAAAACGCACCCTGTCGAACCTGCAAAACGAAGCTGATTGGCCACTAATTCCACGTGTAAACCAAAGCGTTCGAGGTAAACGTTTAAATAGGTGGCGGCAACTGACCATGGTTGAAAATCAGGTGATTTCACTCAGTCTTATGTACTCTGTTATACCTCCAAATTTCATTAATCTAGGCTTTACAGAATCTGAGTTATTATAACTTGTTGATCTTGGTAGCGGCATTTTTATTTCTGTTCATATCTCAGTTATCGTTCATATTTCAACCCATGTTCATAGGACGTTTTGTGTTTATCTTAACCTCTATAATACCCCCTTTATGTATTTTACATTCGATGTAAATCACCCTGTATATTAAAAGAAAACACATTTTTGTGCATATCTCATAGTACTGAAACCATATTGTCACGGAATTCCGTCGCCAATACGAATTCCCGTGACGGAATCAAGCGTATTCCCTCTCGGGTTTTCTATTCGTCTGAGAGGAGGAAGGAGCGACGTAAAACCCGTCGTGACGTACGTCAAGAGGATCGTCATCAGGTGAGGACGAATAGGAGCTCGAGAGGGGATTTGAAAAGACACGACGGACGAGATCGTAAGGAGGATTTTCTTTGGAGACACGCTACAAGGAGGACACGAGCGAAGGACCCATGGAGAGCAGTAAATATAATTTCAAGGATTGAAAGAGGTTTCAGGTCCGGGAGCGTTGAGCAGGGACGCGCTCAAGCAACGGCGGCAACGACGGCGGCTGGAGCGACCTCCGCTATAGCAAAGTCGTCGGCGTGGGAACCTGGCAGCCGTATCGCCGAGCATCTTGTGTCAGCTGGAACCACCCGTATTGCGAGGCTTCCACGGTGGACCTTCTCGACAGGCATCATATTCCTGGTAAGTGCGAGACTTTATGTGGGCTCGTACGCTCAGCAGATTTGTGCCGTTTTTCCGGAGCTTCGTTACTACGAGCTCCGCTACTCCTCCGTAGTGCAAGGGGTATGGCCGTGCGGTTTATCTGCGTTCTTCTGGGACGTTATGGGCTTTGTGCTCGTGTGTAGAAGGCAGTAATGTTTTCCAAGCTGTACGAATTAAGTTAGCCATTACTCGCCTCAGTTCTCGTCAACCGTCTTCGGCAACGGGTTCGGTGCGGAGGAAATTTACAATAGCTTTATTCATATTATTGTGTTAATTTTTGACATTCTGTTTGTCTTTGTTAACTGTATAATCCTTTGGCCGACCCGGACTACATTTGGAACTGTGTTCCCAATTAATTATCCTTTCTGAATTTTGACAATAAGAGCTTAGTCCTACCGATTTGTGACTTTATTTATTGTGTACTACGGAACTGTGTCCTTAGTTATTTAATTCTTTTGGACAGTGACTTTATCTAATTGTGACTTTTGAACTGTGTTTTAATGTGAACTAGTGCAGTTAAGTTTATCATATTAGTTTGCTTATTTGTATTTGCTTAATTGATACATTTTCACGCCTGACGTAAGGCGACGTCAAAGAGTAGAGCTTATCCTATCTTTTGCTAGTTGATGCGTATTACTGAAGTTATTTAGGATTAAGCTTCGTCTCGTTTTGTTTCAACCTTTTTGAAATGTTTAATGTTTGGTTATAATCAACTGCATCAACTTTATTTGTATTCTGAATGAATCAGTGCTTCTCTTTTCAATAATAGAAATTGAATGTAATTTACGTCATGTAAATTTTTCATGTTATATGCCTAATGATTTAGAGTTCTCCGAGCCCAAGGGGCATGAGACCTATTAGAATTTTCAGTAAGTTTAGTGAAGTATCTAGCTTACTGTTATTGTTTTCTTTAGGCTTAAGATTTTATTTATTTATTCTCGTATAAGTTTTGTTTTTGGTCTTATTTACAATAAACTTGTTATGTTTCTTGTTAAACGCCTTATGTTCATGAATGCATTTATTCCACTGCGTGATTCCTCTCGCTAACACAATTTTATTCATGACACATATACAAAATACAAAGTTGTATGTTTTACCTATGGTTCCTAACCCTAGTAATGAATGTAAACAGTTCCCGAAAAGCGTTATCAACCCGGGCGAAATGAATCTATCGACTGTTCATTTATTGATCTAGGGATGGAGCATGTAGATGATGTAGTAATTGAAGATTATAAAAAATGGTTAATAATTATCAAAATGAATATAAAACACAGCTTTCCTGATTTTTGGTTTTCTTTCCATCATGTCATTATCCGTAGTGAACTTTCTCTTCTCACCTTTATAAAAGACTTATGCTGTCATTTAAAAGACTTTTTTGTAGAACAGAAGAAAGTGTTTAATGAAATTTTAAGAAAAATTAAAGATAAATACAACTAGAACTTTGCGTAATGGCCTCTGATGCCCGAGGACGCGGGTTCGATCCCGCCCGGAGACGGCGAAAATTTTTTCAGGGGGAAAATCCTGAGATCACGCACTACCGTCGGAAGGGAACTAAAGCCGTTGGTTCCGTGTAATCGTTTGCCGGCTGCACATTAAAGAACCCTTGCGAGGAAAAATTTGCAGCCCCTATAACGCCGTCCTGATATGACCATAGTAGATGAAAGGGACGTTAATACCAAACAAACCAAACATCTATAACTACCTATCTCGTGCTAACTCATTTAAAAATATGGATCCGCATTTTCATCTAAATAAACTTTATTCTGAAGCATTGACAGGACATTTAATGCAAAAGAAACTAATAAATTTATCCATAAAAGTAAGAAAGTCGATATGTGCTGGTGTGCTACAGACAGGTCTATGGTAACAAATTACAGAGAGCCAGAAAAGGTGGAAATCCCCTTTCGCCACGATGGAGTGTGTTCACTTTCGTAGCACGTATCACTGCTATTGCCCTGATCACAGTTTTCGTTGTAGGAGGCTGAAACGCAGAACACAGTGACGCAGAATCAATTCGTAACCACTCCTGTTGACACGCTTTCCAAAGGCCCTCCGCTGTTCGCGGTCGTCTCTTTCCGACATTCCGTTTAAGTAGGCCAAAGCTACAAAACTCCATAGGCATGTCATCATTGCGACTTGAAGGTATCGTTGAATGGAATGGAACGGATTCCGGTATCTTCTTGCATGCTTTCCAGGAATAACAGAGTTGACGCGGCGGAGCCATGCATTGTTTTCCTCTGTACCATACAATCCGGTGATGTCAAGAATAACTATGGGGGTAGAACGTTAGTCTGATGGTACATGGCGTTGACTTTGGTCTTTGACTCGCATCTGTGTAAAATTAACTTCCCGTTGTAGTTATGTCCCGCCACGATCATGAAACCTTTTGAAAATGTTTCCTTGTATTCACGGTACCATTTTCTGAAGTCCTTATCACCCCCTGGGCAAAAAAAGAATGCCTCGGCTGTTGTTGCAGTCGCTTAAAGCATACGCCTCATCTAGTGTGACGACGTATTCCCACTTTTACCTGCCAGTTACCGTTCATATAGTTTACGGCAGTTGGTCTGCTCTTGAACATGGTGTTATGAACGTGGCTCTTTTGGATTACACAGAAATCTCTATATTCTGTGCAATGGCCAGTTGTGTTGGTGGGCTACATCCGGTTACGAGAGCTCGAACATTCCGTACGACGTCAGAGTACGGCTAGTGGATGGTCTTGGCCTGCTTTTCACCCTCAGGAATGATGCCGCTTCCGGTTTTGCCAATGTTATTTTGTACACTTGATATCCCTTTCTTGGAAACTATGAAACTTCGCTTCTTGCATCCGTTTATAATTTCGGAATAGCTGAATTTGACATCGGAAAGAGCTGTCTTGTAACCATCCCAATAGCTGTCAATTTTTGGTAGCATAACTCAATGTTTTTAGATCGCTATTCAAATACTAACTATTTTAATACATGTCCTAACAATACTCTACGTGACAGCTATAACGTGCTAGTAAAGACGAAACGTGTTTACCCGCACGCACAGCCAACGCCCCAAGAATGACGCGTAAAGTACTCGAAAGAAAACCATCCCCTAACGGAAATGAAAACAGTTACCAGAACCCAAAATAACTGCGAGGATAAAAGAATACGCTTACTTGAAAGAACAAAACGATCTTCCGAGTAAGGTGAAAAAGAGAGAAATTCAGGAGAAAAACTGCGCTACAAAATTAACCCCAATTAAATACTGGAAAGACTAACCCGCCACCCAAAACTATCCAAACTAAAGAAAGAGAAAAAAAAAAAAACACAGAATAGAAAAAGCGAAATCCAATTAAATATTTTCCTTTATTGCTGTTAAGAACCAGGATAGTACTGAATTGAGCAAGGTCAAGTAGTCTCAAAAAAATAGAGAAACAGGATAGTCTAGTTGTCGGAAAATCTAAGGCGGCGTAGCGACGACCAACAAGATATTGAGACACCCGGAGTCCGAAGCGAGGCTAGAGTAGGACGAATCCGTAGAACGGGAAGAAGAGAACTTGGGGGAAGCACGGAAGAACTAGAAGATCGAAGGGTCAAGTAGAACTGCTCAAACTGCTAATAAATAAGATCATCGACAGCAAGAAATCAAGGAAAATAAAACTGGAAATAAAAAAAAAACTCAATTTCGACTACTTCTTCAATATACAACAGAGGTAGTAAAAAAAATAAATTGGAAACACCAAAAATTAAATAATTGAATTACAGTGATAAGAAATTAAAAAAATAAATAAATAAATAAACCCTGGACCTCCTCCGCAAGGATCCTAAAGACGAATAACAAAATATACACTAATATACGGACAGTGGAAACAATAACATAAGGGAAGGTGGTAAAATGAAAGCACGGGACGGACCAACAGGTGCATACGCATAACAAAAGGAATGGATGAAGACAGACGGCAACAACATGGATGAGGTCCTGGAAAAGAAAACGAAAATAATTAAAATGATAGACTACAACAGAGTATCGTTTCCTGTCATTAGGAATAACTGAAATTAGTAATACAAACAGGAAAATTCAATATTAAAAGGGAAAAAGAAAAATTCATAAGCCGCGACCAAGACTTTGAGAAATTATGAAAAAAAGGTCCAGCTAAGTCCGACCAATCATAACATTGCAAAAAAATTTGCATGGTTTTTCAAAGGTATGAAATCAAACAAAGTGAAGGCGGATGTTCCAAGGCGAACGGGAGAATCGATCTTGCTACTATGGCGGGAAAATACTATTTCGAAGGTCCATAAGACACATTTTATCTTGGACGAACACGATCCTGAACAGTTCGGTTAATGTAAAATCAGTGGACGATCCAAGGTAGAAGCGACGCTTGGTCGACCATGAACACTTAGAAGAATGGGAATTCGCCAGCAAACGATGATCATCTTCATGGCGATGAGTTACAATCTGCTAAGTCCCAATAGCTAACATGAACTACACGGTCATGAACCAAAGTCAAGATTGACGAAGACTGGAAATATTAAGTACGTTTGCCAAAGGATAGGCCATCTCCGAACTCAAGAGAAGGCAGAGGAGCCGCTGTTGGAGCTGAGGCAGATGGTATTGCCTCAGCGGACGCCTAATCAGAAGATCTTAATTGCTGCTAAATCTAGGCGCCCAGGCGCACATGCGGTAAGTGGCGGGCAGCCCATAAAGGGCTGCGCGACTTAATCAAACGCCTCAAAAACGAGGCCCGTCCACATCTGACGAGGCATCAGAAGGCCATCGGGAAGGTGAAAAAGAAAGTCTGGTCTCCTCCGATGACCTCGCATAAGCACTTAGATGACGTATAGCGCTTTTTAAACGTAACCGGACCTATCCGTGACCATTCAAGGAGCAGAAAAGAACGAAGTTGAATGGCCACTTTCCTCCATACGATCGACGTAGATAGAGGATGGCCCTGCGATCGACTCCAACGAGTTAACCAGAGTTCTTTATTTATGAAGACAATCGCAACGGCTAGATCCGGTTTTAATACCTCGCCAGTGGAATCGCTTAAAAGGAAGCGCACAGACTGATATGAAAGATGTACCAGCCCATAATGCTGCCTCAAACGATTCCAGATCGACATAGCGAACGGGCACTCGTAAAAAATATGGCAAATGGTCTCGGCTACGCCGCACATGGAGCAACCAGCAGACCTGACCACCTTCCACTGAAACAGACGTTGAAGGGATTAAAACCCATGATGCAGCAGCCGCCATTGATAGTTGAATAAAGTTTTTTCAAAAGCAAGAGATTTTAAAAGCTTCATGACTGCTGCCCACGGGCGGTCGGGAAGGAGTCGAACGATGTCCGTCGATTCACCAGGGTCAGTCTGCTGGAAGAACCATGCAAGTCGGAGCATTCCCCATTGCTGAGGATCAATACGGCGTAGCAATGGTAATAAAAGTTCAAAGTCCAGGTTAATAACTTTATACAAGTCCGCTCGATGTTGATATGTTATAACTGGCAGCAAGGGAGGTAACGGAAGCCTATTCACCTTGAAGAAAAACCTTAGATGTAGGAAAAAGAAGTTCACTCATAAAGGGGGAGGGCTAAGGAATACCCGAATCAAGGCAGCCCGCCTGGCCGCAATGAGATATCGTTTAGTATCGGGTAAACCCAACCCCCCTCTTTCTAAGGGAATAAAGAGGAACGCTGCTCTCAATGGATGACGTCGCTGAGCAGTCGTCCTCCAAACACAGTTCACAATGGCCCTCCGGAGTCTCATGAGAAGATCATACGAAGGCAAGGTGAATAGGCATTTAGATGTTAAAACTGGAAGCACATGAGTCTTAATGAATCTCACCTTGACAAACATCGATGTTGGAAAACGAAGACTTTTATCAAGGCGAGAGATGCACTTCTCAACCACTTGTTGCCAGTGCATGGAGTCCATGGTCGGTTGAAAAGAAAAGACGTAACCTAACACTGTAATTCGGTCGCACCATGTTATTGGGAAGGTTTGGAGATAGTCCACAGTCCACTTCCCAATAGCAATACCTTTAGACTTGACGAGGTTGATGGAACTCCCCGTCGAAGTACTAAAGCGGTCGAAGGTTTCTTTAAAGATGCCCAAGGAGTACGAGTCAGACGCAAATAGAACTACGTCATCTGCATACGCCAAAGTCCTGATGTTTATGGATGCAGCTGGCAGATCGTATCCTCGAACATCTTGGTGGCGATTTAAGTATTGCAATAATGGTTCCAAATAAAAGATGTATAACAGGGGGGAAAGAGGGCACCCCTGCCTGACACCTTTACACAAATTGAAGGTGGCAGATACGGAACCATTAATCGCCACACATGATGCGGCCGAAACATACAGTGCGGAAATAATTGTGGCAAAAGTCCGAAGACGAAGATGACGAAACACTTCAAAGAGGAACTCGTGGTTCACTTTGTCGAAAGCCTTTTCCTGGTCAAGGCTTAAAACGGCAAGAGTTTGCTGACGAGCACGCGCCTCTTCCATCACACACCGAATCGTAATTAGATTATCGGACATCCTGCGCGATGGAATTGAGCAGGATTGACCGGGATTGATGAAATCTTCGGCGAGAAATTTCAGTCTTTGTTGGAATACACCAGTGAAGACCTTGTAGTCGGTGTTAAGGAGGGTTATTTAATGGGATGACGCAAAACTCCCTCGTAGGAGTAGGTGCCGCAGATTATCGCTTGCGATAATCTACCCTCTGTACCAGATAAGATAAGATAAGGGTTATTGGCCTCCACTGGGTAACAAGCTCTGGATTTGGCACCTTGGGGAGAAAGATAATTTTCCCCACAGTGAAGTCCGATGTGATGGAAGACGGGTCTTCAATAATCGAATTAAACACTTGCACCAGGAAAGGGCCAAGAAGTTTCCATGTCGCATTGTAGAACGAGTATGGTATGCCATCCATACCCGGGCTGGACTGATGACGGCCGTCCGCTGACAGGAACTTCTTGACTTCGTCTTCGGTGAAGGGACGAGAGATAGACAGGTCAGCATCCTCAGAAAAAGGTCTTAGCGCCTCGATCCACTGCTTCGTTTCGACTGACGGAATGATTGGGTTGTCGAAAAAGGATGAAAAATGGGCGTGGAAGGCTGACAAGATGTCGTGGTCAGAACTCACTTCCCCATTTTCCACCACCAATCGATGACATCGTTTTTTGTTGGCACGTCGTCTCTCCTCGGCGAAAGCGGCAGATGATAAATTCCTGAAATCAGTCGCCCAGGAAAGTTTGGCTCTGAGCGCTGCGCCAGCCGCCTTCTGGATCATTAGAGCGTTGATCTCACTCTTCACCTGACGAATCTCCATCTCGAATTCCTCCTTTGGGGTGGATACTTGGAGGAGCCGGAGGATCTCTTGTAGCATGAGGAGATGACGACGTCGGCGACGAGCAGCATCTAACCCAATCTTCCGAAAGAACCGTTTGATCTTAGTTTTTAGTTCCAACCACGAGGCAAGCGTAGGAGGCACATTACGAAGGTGTTTGTCGACGAACTGAGCGAACGCACCCTGGTATTCCTCTTCGTCGAGCAGAGAAACATTCAGGAACCACTTGCGATGGACTGCAGAGCCTGCGGATGATGCTGAAAATGGAGGATTCCATGACCACATGATGGCACTGTGGTCGGAGAATGAGCATGGAATTACCTCCATTTTACCCGGCGTACCAACAAAAGCATTGTCGACGAGAAAAAAGTCTAATCTTGATGTAGTGGGCCCTTGATGGAAAGTAGCCCCAATGTGATTACTCTGTGGATTGTGTGTCCATAGGTCGAACAATGCATTTTGTTGGCACAGACGATACACATGACCAGACGAGAAGATGTTGTTGTCGTCTGGATGGCAGTTCAAATCTCCAGCAATCACCACAGGCAACGATGAACACAAAAAGTTATTTAAGTCTGTGAAAAACGTTGGTTTCTCTGCTGATCTACACGGTGCATATACATTAAGCAATCGGAAATTGACACCAGATGTTGAAATGTCCAAAGAAATTACCCTGCACTCGCAGTCATATACACAATTCGACACCAGAATGGAGGGGTTGAAGATAATGGAGGCAACCCCTTTCCCATTTGGCGACGAAGAGTTGATGAAGAATTGTCCGTTGGTATATTGACTGCGAAGGCCCGGAAGATCGTAGCACTGTTGTGAAGTGGCGAGCTTTACTTCTTGAAGTAATAAGATGTCCGGCCTGTACAGGGCAATGAACGATGACAACACCGATTGCTTAAAAGAGGAACCCAGAGAACGCACGTTCAGGGAGATGACCTTCATTGAGGATTTTTAATGGCGCACCTGCTGACCTGTATCCAGTTGAGACTTGGGCTTCCCAGATGATACGGGAGGCTCCGTCGATCTTCTCATCGGAGAACGCAGACGACCTGATGAAGAAGAAGGGCTGCGCTGGTGACTCGCGCGGCTGTCTCTCTCGGATGAAGAAGTTGCATGTCTCTCGTCCCTGTTGCCACGATCCCGCCTGGACTTTTTCTTGCGGGGACTCCTCGTCCTCACAAGAAGATCCTGCTGTTTCTGCGCTGATGGAAGCGAGGTCCCAGCAGAAGATGTCATCATGGAAGGTGACGACGTATGCGTAGACTGCGCAGGCTGTGAAGATGTTGACAGCACTGGTGGAGGAAGAGGTGGAAATTCCTCCACTGAGAAGGCAGAATCTGCTCCTACGTCGTCCACACCAGAAGCTTCGTCTTCACCCATCGACACATCCAGAGATGACTGAGGAAGAGGCGTTATCTCTGGGAGCTTGGAAGGAGACGATGATGACCTCTCCCTCCTAGGCTTTGAAGATGTAGTTGGAGTCGACGATGATCGAGATGGTGGCGGCATCATCTCCTTCTGCACCTCCGGAAGAGTCGAACGAGCCGTTGTAGACTGGCTCTTTTGCAAGGTGGATGACGGCGGCGAAGCTTTGGTTGCCACTGTAGACTTGGCCGGTGATGACATCAGGGGTTGTTGCTGGGACGACATTCTTGAAGGCGACGATGGAAGATCTGCTGGTGCTGCAAACACCCTCTCCTGGCACTGGTGAAACTTGCTTACAAGGCGATTGCAAGCATCGCAATGCTTTAGAAGAGGGCAGTCTTTCCGGACGTGAGACGTTTTCTTGTAGTACCAGCAGCACTGCCTTTGACCCTTGTAAGATACACGAACTTTGTTGCCGTGCATTACAAGGTTTTCAGGAATGTCCCTCTGAAGGTTCATCTCGACTACGAGGTCACCAGTCCTCTGCAGAGGAGAGTCCGGGTGCGTTGGATACCCGACTTTTTTGACCTGACCGTAGTCTGACATGTAGCGCTTCAGGTAATCTTTCTCCATCAGCGGCGAAGCACCCCGGATAAAGATGGGCAGATATCCGGGCTCAGCGTAGACCAGGCGGACGGTGGTTTGTCCGACCTTAACAAAGTCCGCAGACACGATGCGGTCTGCAATGTTTCGCTGTCGGCAAAGCATCCTCCATTCGGTTGGAGATAGTCTTTGCACGACAGAAACAGCAGGATCGCCCGAAGGCAACACAGGCGGGATGTCCGTCTTAGCATAGATGGCTTTCATAAACATACCGACGGCTAATGGACCGTCGGTAATCATAAGGACCATGTTCTCCATGGCTTAAAGTAGAGAAAGTTCGGGGGGGGGGGATGAAACCTCCCCCGGGGTTACCGGGGGGAGGGTCCCTTAAAGTCACAAAGTTACTCACGCACGCGCAGGAGATGGCTGGTTGCGGCGTGAGTAATACTAAGTCCAGGAAATGAAAAGTCACACAAACACTAACACAATTCCAGCTTCACTTATTTTTGTTAGAAGAGCCGATGCTGCTTCTCTTGCAGGTCTGGCTGGATCTGCCCAAGGAAATTATTTTTTTTACCAAGAAAATTTTTGAAGACTACGAAAAATTTAAATAACACGCGCACGCGGCGTGCCATCCAAGTTCTCAGAAATGTAGATAGTCAGTTGCTCTAGGAAAACGAGCAGTCGATTACAACGTCATTTAAACAATGAAAAACTAGAAGAACAGGGGAAACGCGCGAGTATCCAACAATAGCGTTAACGAGCAGTCTCCGTAAAAGAAACATAATTAACAAAAATATATTATCTTAAAATAGTAAAAAAAATCTTTTCTAGCTTCCTAAATAAATAAAAAAAAAAGACAGAATAGTTAAATTTCTTTTAACGTCGAAGAACGCGTTTTATATCAATGACCAGAGGCTAAGACATCCCCTATCAATTGTCAAAGAAGGCGAATTCAAAATAAATTCTTATTTTATTACCAAAAATTAAAAGGAAATATCTAAACGGCAAAAAAAAAACCCAACAAGGCAAGCCGAGAAATCCACAAGACGAACGATACTCAAGCTCAAAGGACAACGAACCAGACGAGTCCAACAAATGGCGCGATGAAATACTGACCAAAACTAAACGCTAAACTAATTGTCTCGGCGAGAAATTAAAAATTCAAATATCCGTCAAGCGCTAAAAGGGAATTCATCCTGGGACGAACAGCAGAGGACGCGAGATGTCGTCTTTAGCGACGCAAGGCGCGAAGAATCGCGATCTCAGTCAACGCATAAAATAAACCCACCAGAAGAAAAACTTAATTAGCGCTAGGAAAAAATAGAACAAATAACTTCTCCAACGAGGTATCATTAACCAAAGAAAACAACGCGAACCGAACGCGTCACGTGATCCCTTTAATTCTTAAAAAAAAAAGGAGGGGGAGCACAGTAACCTCCATTAAAGTAAATAGTTAAGCGTCAGGTCTATAAGGCTCGCACACGGGACTGCCTACGATCGCACAGTCAAGGTAAGGACTAAGCTCGATAGACACCCGGAATATAGGTAAGATGAAAAATACGAAACACACAACGTCGGAAGGGAACGCGTAAAATAACTCCACCAGGATGGGAGGAGGGAATCTAACGTAAGAGATCCCGAAAAGTAGTTGAAGGGGAGGCAAAAAAAAAAAAAAAAATTTCAGCCAAAAAGGTAACGGCACGTTACACAGCTCACGTGTAATGAACGCGCGCGCCACATTTAAATATGCTAATTGCTACCACAGATCCCGAACAACCTCTGTATTACGCAGTCGAGTCATATTAATGTGATTAACTGTTAATATCCGTAATAACCACCTTGTACAGCTAGGACAATGGATCGAGGGGCTGGGAGAGACTCAATGAGGTGCCAGAAAGTGCTCACAGGGATACCCAGCCATGCTGGCTGCAGTTCAATTGACAGCTGCTGAAGTGTGTGAGGTGGAATATCCTTGAAGGAAATAACTCGATCGAGGTGGTCTCATAGTTGCTCGATTGGGTTTAAGTCCGGGGAAATTCGGGTCCAGGAAAGTACAGTAAAGTCTTCCTTGTACCCTTCTAACCACTCACGTACCATTCCAACTACATGAGATGTCGTATTGTCGTGCTAGAAGATGCCATCATGCCCAGAAAAAATATGCCCAATTATAGGTGTACATGGTCAGCAAGGATCGATTCGTATTTGCGTTGATCATATTGCCATCCACAATGATGAGTGCGCCCAGAAAATGCCACGAAAACATTTCCCAGACTATAACGCTGTCTCCGCCAGCTTGTTTCCGTCCTTAAATGGTTGAAAGGCGTTTCTTTTCTGACGTTTCTCGCCGTATGCGTCAACGTCTATGTGTCCGATGGAGCAAAAAACGTTATTCATCTGAGATGTCAACCTTTTGCTAATAAGTGGCTGTCCAATGTTGGTACTGCCGTGCAAATTCCAACCTCTTTCGCCGATGCACAATCGTTAGCATAGGTGCTGTCACCATCTGTCTCCATACGCAACAAAGTTCGCTGAACTGTCTTCTGGACGCGCTGGCGGTAGCCCCCTGATTCATTTGGGTAGTAAGTTGCCCCACTAAGCACGTCAAGTTTCCCCCGAATGCACCGCCGCAGTTGCCGCTCCCCTCTTTCATCTATGACTCGTGGAGCACCACTTTTTCCACGTCGCTTATTTTATATAGTGCCATTTCGCCAAGCGCGCTACACATTTACCACAGCAGCACGCGAACAGTTTACACACTCTGCAGTTTCTGAAATGCTGCCACCCTTGGTCCGAAAGCTAATAATCATTTTTTGTGCGTCTAATAAATTGCTCCGTTTCTGCATTGCAACAATTGAAATGTTTTTCGATGCCTGCAACACATTATATATACCAGAGGTGGCCACGCATGAGATCAATGAGAGCCGCATTCTGGCTTTTCATGTATTATAAAGAGCCACACCATAGTTACATAGTATTAAATACACAAATTCAAAAATTTACCTTCAAATTACTTAGTAGATTTAACAAGATTCAGTGAAAACAGTTCTGATATAATATTTAAAAAACGGATTTAAATTTTCAATGGGAGCCGCACGCAACTCAATTTGCCCACCGTTGGTATACAGGGTGACCCAAACTGATCCAGCATAATTGTTTAGGAACATTGTATGGTTCAAATGGAAAAAATGCCCTATATACTTTACACCTAGTTTTGATCGTGTGTGAGATATCGACGTTTGTCTATTTAGAGTCTTTTCCAAGAAAAAACGCAGGTTTACCTATTTATTCTTAAATGTACTCTTCCTGTTTTGCATATGCCAAACAGGAAGAGGAATCGTCGTAGTTGCAACATGTGTGAAAGGTATTTTATTGGCTTGGCGTTTGATTTGAGCAGTTGCGCATATTGTGCAACACAAGGTCGAAGTTCATTATGCCGTTTGTTTTCACAAATGAAGAATATGCGGACATTCATTTTTGCTATGGGCTTGCTGCTGGTAACAGTGCAGAAGCCAGCAGGCTGTACGCGGATGCATTTCCTCATAGACGTCATCCACTTTTCGAGGGTACAGCAAGTTCTAAGGGAGACAGGATCGTTCAGACCTATTCTAATTCCTTGTATCATTTTAGTTTTGTTTTGTAGTTCAATATGATGTTCTGTCAGTATGCAGAATAAAAGTGATCTGCACTCTCAAGTGTTAACAACTCTACAAGAAAATAGACAAACGTCGATATCCATTTTTGTTCCATTTGAACCATACAATGTTCCTAAAGAATTATGCTGGATAAGTTTGGATCACCCTGTATAATCACTCAGTCTGCTGATGACATTTGAATCGTTTATTTAGTACTTTCTGCGATTGGTTATTTCGGGCTGACATCAGAAATAGGAGGTGGTTCCATTATTGCGACTCGACTATTTAATTCTAAGATCAAATTTTAATACTACAAAAACAAGAAACCTCTGCTTATAGGCTCTGGGCAAATTGATAAAATCCAGGCAATAGACAAAGTTAATCGACATCCAAAATCAGATATTGGTTGAATATTTATTTCACGCTTACACCCTGATACAAGTCTAATCAATTTCAGAATATATTAAAACATTTAAGATATTTAATAATTTTTAAAACTGCTGTAAATTGAAGACAAGGCATAATTCTTACGCTTCATTTTATATCGAAGTGACCAATAAAGATTTAAAAAGAATTTTGACATCCGAACCTTGGCCAAATGGTTTCTTAGCTATTTCATTTTACCCTCAAATAATGCAGAGTATGGAGAATACTCTTAATGTAAGTTCATCATGAATTGGATATCTGTCAGATACTCTGACGGGAGTTAGCCGACCTGCGGGGAAAAGTGATAAAAACTGGCAGGCAACAAAAAACCGTCACTCTCGGCCGACAATAAACGATGCGATAATCACGAGAGAAACCGGGAGGCGCTCTCATTGGCCCTGCATATTCCCATAGCTAATAAGGGAATTAAAGATGATCATAAGCAGGGCGATGAGGGCAAGAAGATTAGAAAGCAATCAGTTCCCGACCAGAGGGGGGGAAAGCGTTTAGATCTCAACCTGAGGGACGACTAATATAAAGTGACATAAGTTTCAAAAAAAAGACATTGTGAATTTTAGTGTTGTGTGTTTCTGGCAAGCTTTTGTGTGTGAACTTTTAGTGTGTTTGACTTGGGTGCCCTTTCCCCAGGGTCAACCCGTGGGAGGTTTCACCTCCCCCCCCCCCTCCCGGAACTTCTTAAAGACATTACTTTTTTTGGGCGACCATGGATCGCATGGTCATGATGGTCGCTAATGGACCTTTTTCTGTTTGTGCATTCATGAAGGAGTTGTATGCCAAAACTAGCATACCTCCAGTTTACAGCATCTGAGAACACTTCCGCGCTGGACTTACAGAGATTCTCCTCAACCGAGTCGAGAATGCTCTGCAGACAGCGTTCCTTAGCTGAAATAATCGTAGATACAGAATGCGTGAAAGTTAGCAATACCATCGTCAACCTATCTCACGCAGACCCTGGCCACCTCACGGTCCACGTCAGGTGGATTTCCACTTCGTATATACAGGGTGATTCAGAAAGGTAGGTCAAGAATGAAATACCATATACAGTTTGTAGCGGGGAACAATATTTTTCCTATGAACATGTGACCGAATTTGAACGATAACTGAGATATGAACAGAAATATAAATGCCCCCACCAAGATCAACAAGTTAATAACTCAGGTTCTGTAACACCTAGGATAATAAGTTTTGGAGGAATAATGGTATACATATAACTGTGTACACCGTTAAAATTTGATCGCATTCCAACAAGTAGTTTCCGAGTTACGCATTCAAAATCGTAACAGTGCTCACATGCGAATACTAACCAGCACGTGTTACGATGTTGAGTGCGTAACTCGGAAACTGCTCGTTGAAAATCGAGTAAATTTTAACGGTATACACAGTTTTATGTACCCTATTCCCCCAAATTTCATCATCCTAGATCTTAAACAACCTGAGTTATTAACTTGTTGATTTTGGTGGGGGCATTTTTATTTCTGTTCATATCTCAAACTTCAGGATAATTCTCTAATATTCTACTTGCCTTTAGAGAATTATCCTTTTTGCTTGTAATGAGGGTTCATTCACAAAATACACTTGCTTGATGGGGGAAGAGGTGAGGATTTCAAAACTGTGATAAATGTCAATGGCAAAATGGACAGGGGAGGAGGGTTCATCGAAGTATCGTCTCTATCCGAAACGTCAGCTTTTTATTTGATTTTTTATTTTGATTTTGATTTTATTTATTATTTATTAATTATTTTGTAAATTATTATTTATTTTTTATTTTTATTTAATAACTATTATTTTTTGTATTCCAGGGTTTTTATGTCTCGTCCTTTTCTCTTATAAATATCCGTTCATTGTTCATATCTCAGTTAGCGTTCAAATTCGGACCCATGTTCATAGGAAAAATATTGTTCCCCGCTACAAACTGTACATGGTATTTCATTCTTGACCTACCTTTCTGAATCACCCTGTAGAGAATTTCATGTCCGAGTTTGGGGAAGTGCTCATATTTGTGCGACTCTTGAGCGGATATGCGTCTGGAAAAAGAGGTTCCAGATTCTCTTGTGATGCAAAAAAGAGAATGTCTACGTGTCATACAAGGGAATGAGGTAGTGCTGCTGAAACTGCAAGAAGTCCTCTCACGTCAGGAGAGATTGCCCTCTCCTGAAGAAATACGAGACGTGTTCTCGCATGGTGGGAAAGTACCATCGTTGCCCTGAGAGGATGGACGCCACATCAGCTGCAGATGTGTCAATGCCTCGACCGCCAGTGAAGATGGCATCGCCACATCAAATTGCAGAGACACGTGGATTGGTTCCGCCCGCACCGTCACCCTGTAGGTTCCGGGTCGATTTACTGCCACTGCCTCTACCTCCACCTAGAGATTCGCGGGAACTTTTACACCATGGTCTCCAGAGGTTTCAGCTGCCAGTCTTCATCCACAGCCATCAAGCAACATCATAATGGTTGAAGATGTGATCCCGGTAGAGGATGACATCATTGCCACATTGTGTGCTGAATCTACGTTTTTGGCGGAAGAATTTCTGGTTCTTCCTTCACCATCTCAGCTGTCGTCTCAGCCAGTTTCATCTTTGGCTCCAGCAGTGAAAGCCACTGCATCTATACAGAAGAAAGGACTTACGGAGGCCAAACGGACCCGTGAGAAAAAAACTCAGATGACAACATAGCAAAAAGGATGGCAAGGCATCATCTTCGTCCAAGCGAGAGAGTAATACATGCCATCAGCGCAGCTCACCAATTTGGTGACTTCTGAGCTTCGTTCTCCATCTGAGAAGCTCCAGTCTATGTCGGATACAGATCAGCCTCCTCCATCTTAAATCCTCAAAATGAAGGTCATCTCTCTGAATGTTCGTTCCCTTGGTTCCTCTTTTAAGCAGTCGGTGTTGTCCACGTTTATTGTCCTGTACAGACCGGATATTTTTTCTACTGCAGGAGGTCAAGTTAGCTTCGACCCAACAGCGCCACAGCTTGTCCGGCTTACGCAATTTGTACCCTCGTGGACAATCCTTTATAAGTCCTCACTCTCCGAATGGTCAAATGGTTGTTACTCTTATCTTCAGCCCCTCCATTCAGGTGTCGAACTATATGTACGATTGCGAATACAGGCTAATTTCGTCAGACATCTTAACAGCTGGTGCCAACTTCCAACTGCTTAATGTGTATTCTCTTTGCAGTGCAGCAGAGAAATTGACATTTTTCAATGACATTGACAGTTTGTTGTACACGACTCTTCCTGTAGTGATTCCTGGGGACTTTAACTGCATGCAGATCGGCCTCGGTGGCTCAGCGATTGCGTGATCGCCTCTGATGCCCGAGTACGCGGGTTCGTTCCCGGCCGAGGACGACGAGGATTTTTCAGGGTGAAATCCTGAGATCACGCACTTCCTTCGGAAGGGAAGTAAAGCCGTTGGTCCCGTGTAGTCGTTTGCCAGCTGCACTTTAAAGAACCCTTGCGAGGCAAAATTTGCGCCCCCTATAACGCCGTCCTGAAATGACCATAGCAGTTGAAAAAGACGTTAATACCAAACAAACCAAACCAAACCAACCAAACTGCATGCAGACGATGATAACATCTTTTTATCTGGACATGTGCATCGTTTGAGCCAGCAAAATGCATTATTCGATCTTTGGACACTCCCTCCACGAACTAAACAACCTGGTTAAGTAATAAACTAGAGGATACTCTTTTACCACAACAAGGTTTTCCTTGGTTTTCCTCTAGTTTATTACTTAACTATTTCTATCCACATAAGATTTTATTCCATTAAACAACCTGGGTTCACTTTTCATCAAGGACCCACTGTGCCATCACGCCTCAACCTATTTTTAATTGATAATGCATTTCCTAGTTCACCTGGCTCAATGGAGGGTCATTCCATGTTCATTCCCCGATCACAGGGCCATCATGTGGTCTTGGAACCCTCCATTTCCAGCATCAGCTACAGGGAATGCTGCCGATCGTAATTGTTTCCTAAACGTTTCTCTGCGTGTCGAGGAGGAATATATGGGTTCGTTCATTCAGTTTGTGGAATACCATCTCCACAATGTGCATCTGAACCTCGCCTCGTGGCTAGTCCTAAAAATATCAAGTGCTTCTTTAGGAAGATTGGGTTGAATGCGGCCAGACTTCATCGTCATCATCTCCTTATACTACAGGAAATTCTTCGGCTCCTTCTTAATTCTACCCCTAAAGAGGAGTTTGGTGCTGATATTTGAGGAAAAAAAAGGGAAGAGCGAATTCAATGCTCTAATGATCCCCAAGGCTGCTGGCGCGGCATTCAGAGCCAAACTCTTCTGGGCTGCTGACATCAGGCATATGTCATCGGCAGCATTTACAGAGGAGAAACGCCGAGCTAACGATGTAATCGTCTAGCGGTGGAAGTGGAGTAGTGGATGCTGATTCCGACATCTTATCAGCCTTCCACTCCCACTTTGCATCATTTTTTAGTCACCCAATCTTCTCATCGGATGCCACGAGGAATTGGATAGCGGTACTGCGGCCTTCATTACTCGTCCTTTCACTGAAGACGAAGTCAGCGGATGGCCGTCTCCAGTCCAGCTCGAGCTTGGACGGCTTTCCATACTCATTTTACAACGCGACCTGTAAACTTCTTGGCCTTTTCTGGTGCAAGTGCTTAACTCCATCTCAGCAGATCTTTTCTACATTATGCCAGAGTTCACCGTGGGGAAAATTATCCTCCTCCCCAAGGTTCTGAATCCGGAGATTGTGATTTTTATTTTATCCATACCTTTTACGGTTTAATTTTTGATGATGTCAATATTTTTTTTTTTTAACGGTTGTGGGAATTGAATTTTTTTTATTTCCAGTTTTATTTTCCTCGCTATTTTGCTGTTCCAGTGGAGACCAATAACCCTTCTCAACACGGACTATAAGGGTTCTTTGATCCCGAGTAGTCCTGTTCTATTCCATCTCACAGGATGTCCAACAACCTAATAACTATCCGGTGTGTTGTGAAGGAAACTCGTGTTCGTCGGCAGACTCTTGCTGGTTAAGCCTTGATCTTTAACAAAGTGAGGCGTGTGTTTCTCTTTGAAATTTTTTCATCATCTTCGTCTTCGGGATTTTGCTACGGTTATTTCCGCACTGTTTGCTTCAGCCACAACATGTGTGGTGATTAATGGTTCCATATCGTCCACCTTTGAACTCCTAAAAGGTGTCAGGCAGGGGTGTCCTTTATCCCTGCTCCTGTGCATTTTTTACTTGGAATCATTAATGCAGTATCTTAATCGCCACCCAGATGTTCCGGGATATGATTTGCCTGCAGCATCCATTAACATCAGGACGCAGACGACGTAGTGCTGTTTGCGTCGGATTTGTATTCTCTGAGCATCTATAAAGAGACTTCTGACCATTTTAGTGCTTCGTAGGGGAGCTCCATCAACCTCGTCAAGTCTAAAGGCACTGCTTTTTCCAACTTTTCTCAATATCTTGGCGTGGCCAAGTGACAGTATTAGGGTAGGGTATGTTTTTTCTTTTTTACCGGACATGGATTGAAAATGTATTTCCTGCCTTGACAAAAATTTTCGTTTCTTCACCTCGATGTTTGTCAAGGTGAGGTTTATTAAAACTCACTTTTTGCCACTTTTGACTTCCAAGCACCTATTCACCTTACCATGTCATCAAGAAGTCCAAAGAGTACGCAGTACCATTGTCAATTGTGTGTGGGGTTCTACTGTCCATCGTCATCCACTTCGGGCGGAATTCTTATTATCCCCTTTGTCGGGGAGGGGGGGGGGTTGGATTGCCTGACATTTGGCGTTATCTTATTGTAGCCAGAATGGCCATTATGATTGGTGTTTTCCTCATCCACCCACCTATTTCGGCATTTGTGCTTCTTTTTTAAGGTGAATAGTCTGCCAATTCCTCCTTCATTGCCAGTGACAATCAATTTACGATTCCCGGACTTTTATAAACATTTACACTCAACTTAGGTACATTTCTCCCCAGATTGCATCAATTGGACCCACAAGACTGGGACAACCTACGTCTATCATGTTATCATGTTTCTTCCAATAATCCGACCAGGGTGCGACTACTGACATCTTTCGTTTGCACCCTGATCAGCTATTTTGAAGGCAATTAAAGTATTTGCCTTCGATAGAGCTACCTTTAACTACCAATGGCGACTGCTACACCACGGATTTTACACTCTTCAGCATCTCCATCAATGGAGGATAGTCGGATCTGCTGGTTGACTGCTTTGTGGTGTCAAAGAATCCATCAGGCATGTGTTTTTGAGTGCTTGTTCGCTCAGTCCATCTGAAATCACCTTCAACAACAATTTTATCTGGCAAATTTACCTACCACTCAGTGCGATTCCTGATGGATGATTCCACGGGTGCTTCTTTAAAGTTGGACCTAGCCATCTCCATTGCCTTTTTAAACAAAGAACTATGGTTGGCTTGGATCGATAGGTCAAGAAGGGTAACAAGTCATCTGCATTTGTATGGAGGAAAGGAGCTGCACATCATAGTTCCTTCCTTCTTCTTGAATGGCATCGGTTAGGTGCAGCTGTGTTCAAAAGGCGTTATTCGTCATCCAAACGCCTTTGTGTCGTCATCAGAGGGAACCATAACATCTTTGGGCATCACTTCACATTCCCCATGGACTCCTGATAACCCGCCGGTGGGCGAACGAGTCTCTAATAGGAGCGTTTAATTAACTGATGCAGCCCTTAAATAAAGGCCTGCTCGACTCTTAACACCATGTATGCCTGAACATCCCGTTTTCAAGATCTGTACATCAGCCCTAGCTCCAACAGCAACATTTAGATCTGAAGCAGAGAGGACCAGAAGGATGAGAGACCTTGCTGAATAAGTGTGCTTGAGCGACCTTTTTTCTTTTGCATCAAATTGGACCTTAAAATTTCTTCACGCTTTTTAACATCAAGTGTGTGAGGGTTTGTGACTTTGGTGTGTGTAAGTGACCCTTCCCCCAGTGGTCTCCGGGGGAGATTTCACCATCCCCCAAACTTTTGTGACTTTTCATTTTCCAGTGATGTTAACGGCAGATGGGCCATTTTCTGTCGCCAGTTTCTGTCGTCACCTGTTTTAGCGTCTGAGGACGTTTCCATCTTTGTTTTGCAGAGACTTTCCTCATCCGAGTTGAGAATGCTCTGCAAATCAAGTGCAATTGCGGATGGCATCGTAGATGTGGAATGCGAGAAAGTTGGCAACACCACCATCTACTCAAAGCCTGAGCGCGAAAATTTCAGACGTTGTTATATCATCATACGGAGTCATGTTTAATCGTAATTCTACCAATAATAAGGCCTAAATTATGACTCCATATGATGATGTAAGAATGTATGAATTACGCGCTTAGGCTTTGAGTAGAGGTGGTGTTGTCACAGTCCACGTCAGGGGGGGTCTGGCCGTTATTGTCCATGGCTTATATGAAAAATTTTATGTCGGAGTTTTGGGAATTGCTTAGTACATTCCGTCCTGAGTAAGCTGATAATCCCCGACTCCAGAATGGCGACTATATTTTGATATGAGACTGGACAAGGGCATTCCAGATTCCCTTATTTTACATGAAGAACGTGCCTTCATGTACTATAAGGGAATGAGGCAGTGCTGTTCGTACTGCAAGAAATCGTCTCATATCAGGAGAGATTGTCCTCTCTGAAGAAGTGCGTGAAGTATTCACGCATGGTGGGCAAATGCCACCGTTGCCCTGAGAAGATTGAGGGCAGTCTAGCAGCAGTAACATCATCGCCTCCACCGCTGCTAAGGATGACATCACTTAGCCAAGAATCAGGGCCACGTCAATCAGTACTGCCCGTGCCTTCTCTTCGTATGTGATGCGCCACATCAGTACTGCCACATCAGTACTGCCACAGCCATCACCGCCTCCACTTCCACTTAGAGATGCGCAGGAAATTTTACCGCTACCGAAATTTGGTTACTGCCTACGTTTATTTCTTTCTTTAGAAATTCCAGAGTCTCCTTTGACAATGGATAGTGGAAGGATCTCCGTCACCCCTTTCATGCTACTTCATCAGATTCAGTGATGCATTATCCCTAATTGTAGTTCTTTTGCTACGCGTGACATATGAGAATTCAGTCTGATGTAGTCTACAGTCGTCGTGATTCCGCAATGGTGTGATTTCCCCAGTTCTACGTCCCTCGACCAGATTTGAAGCATCGTTTAGCTCCTTATATTTTACCAAATAACCAGTGTTTTTCCCTTTTTCTTTTGTCCTTTTTCTTGTGTCCATCTTCTATTTTTCTTATTTTTGTTTTTTTTTTCTGTTTTATCAGCAATGGAGCCTCTACAAGCTGAACGTCAGCGCGTGCCCAAAAACCAGCCCATGAGGGAACGCCGTGAAAACGACCACTGGCTACCTACCTGATTTGCCTTCTCCTACTTCTTAGGAGAAACAGACGCCAGAACTGCAAGATAGAAAAGAAGCCCGTTCGAATTCTGTTATTCTTTCTTCCTTTTTGGTCCATGTAGGCAGAGGATTTCTTGACAGCACCATATCCAAGATGCTTAAAGAATCGATTGAAACTCCGCCAAACCAGAAAAGCCCGACATAAAGGTCGTGGTCCAAACAAACATTGATTGAGGACCTCTAGCGGTACCCGCTTGATATTATCTCGGTATTGGCTGTTCACAAGGATACCGTTAGGCCTTTCTCTATGTAATTGCGCTACGAAGACTAAACGTCAGCCAATAATTGTCGATCGAATTTGGACGGATGCGCGGAAGAATAATTCATTGCTGAATCTGAAGAACTATTTGAATTTTAAATTGTATAATGATTAGTTAAAATTCAACTTTGTGGAGTTTTATATAATTTTTCTCTATTTTTTCTCGGTATCCCTCGTTGATTATTTTTGAAATTAATAGAGAATTCTCCATTTAAAGCTGTTCTTACCTTATGATAAGTGTTTATAAATAAAGATGAAGTTACCGTACTTTGCAATTGTTTCTTTTGTTACCTATTTATAATTTTGCCACTAAACACGTTAATTTTGACAAGATTAATTGAATGGGAAAATTTCTAAGGAAAGGAGTTACAGTATAAACATGTAAAATTGTGTATAAATGTGTAAAATTATTTGTAAACATATGTATATAAGTATGCACCATCTAACCGCACGTATGAAAACTTGTGTATAATAGCGTAAAATTATGTGTAAACATGTGTATATACACTGAGTGAGCTTATTATTATGACCACCCTGTCAGTATCTCGTTGGGCCACCTTTTGCCTTTAATACTGCGAAGATTCTTCGTGGCATTGATTCCTTTAACAGTCGTGACAGTCTCCGTTCTGTCCGATCATCAACCATCCGCGGGCGGCCACAACGCGAACGTTCAGACCCCATCTTCCGGGTGGGCAAGAAATAACGTGAGGTGTTCAGAGCTCGCTAGCGGGAATTCTATTAGGTCAAATGCAGTACATTTTGGTGTATATACTTAGTAAAACATGCAGTTTCGATTTATGCAAAAAAAAAAAAAAAAATAGTACCAAAAGTCGGCATAGGGGGCGCTTATTTCAAGAAAACAATGAATACATTTGCATAAGCGCGTTCCGTGTTGAGCAATCATGACAATAAAAGGCAAGGCTGAGGATTTCCCATCATTCACGAACGAATGGCCTGACGATGACGCTTAGTCTGCCTGACCGGGCGTTATTAGTCCAGTTGTTTTATCAGAAGAGCGACAATGCAAGTGCTGCCCTTCGTGAATTCCGGCGATTGAAAACGTTACGAAGAGGACCGATGAGCATAACTAACTTACGGAAAATGATTGAACGATTTGAATCTACCGGAACTCTTCGAGTGCAACCAGGCCGGGGATGCAAACGAATCAGGCAGCAACACGTTGAAGAAGATGCAACTGCTATTGTGGAACAGGATATGACTACTGTGCAGGGTACCAGCAGTGCACACGCAATAGCACGCCAAACAGATATCCCATATTCGACGGTGAGGAAAATATTACATAAGATATTGACATTTTATCCCTATAAACTCACACCTCTTCAACAATTGATTCTTGGAGATGAACGTACTCTGACTTTTCGTTGAGATTTTTAGCACGTGTGGAAGTGGATGATGCATGGCCATGGCAAATTTTATGGAGTGATGAGGCACATTTTTATTTGAATGGTGATATCAATACCCACAACTGCCGTATTTGGGCTGCATCAAATCCACAAGTGTGTCTGCCAACTCCTATGCATTCACCGAAACTAACAATATGGTGCGGGTTTACTGCTTCTTTCATCATCGGCCCGCACTTTTTTGAAGAAACCCCGTGGACCGGTGACTTGTTCCGTCAATTCTGCCAGGTATGCCGATAAGCTTGAGAATTTTGTGA
This sequence comes from Rhysida immarginata, assembly GCA_023313115.1. Taxonomy (NCBI): domain Eukaryota; kingdom Metazoa; phylum Arthropoda; class Chilopoda; order Scolopendromorpha; family Scolopendridae; genus Rhysida; species Rhysida immarginata. The sequence goes on from JAHWFO010029299.1 coordinate 151,823, forward strand.
TACCACGATTGCAGGAAAAGGGTTGTCTGGATTCTACCATTTTTATGCAAGATGGTGCGCCACTGCACATCGGACGTCAGGTGCAGCAAGATCTTGCGAGAACATTTTTCAGACAACAGAATAATTAGTCGTGCATTTCCCATGGTATGGCCACCCAGGTCGCCTGATCTCAACCCTTGTGAGTTTTGGTTATGGGGATATTTGAAAAGCCTTATATATCAAGCACATTTTCCTGACCTCTCAACCTTAAAGGATCAAATAACGTTACATATCAGACTAATTAATGCAGATATGCTGCGAGCTGCCGTAGAAAATGTCGTGCACCGCATGCAGCTATTGGAACAGCACACTGGTGATCATATTGAAACACATTTGTAATTAAAAATAAAACATTGTTTATTGTTGTTACTAAAGTTGGTTTGTACGGTATTTGTTCATTTGACAATTAGGTATTCATTGTTTTCTTGAAATAAGCGCCCCCTGTGGCGACATTTGGTACTTTTTTTTGCAGAAATCAAAACTGCATGTTCCATTAAGTATATACACCAAAATGTACTGCATTTGGCCTAATAGAATTTCCGCTAGCGAGCTCTGAACACCTCACGTTATTTCTTGCCCACCCGGTACTTTAACGACGGCTGCTCTTGAGCACCCCACGAATGCTGCTGTTTCGCTGATACTCGCTCCATAGCTCCGAGCACCTACAATCATTCCGGGTTCGAAGGCTGTTAAATCGCGTCGATAACCCATAGTTGAAGAATGGAACACGTCTACTGTTGTCGACGACACTCAGCTTCCCTTTTTATATTGGTCCGGCCCGCTAGCAACATTGTGGCGACGTCCGTGCGCGCATTTGCATAAACATATCGGGTGGTCATAATAATATGCTCACTCAGTGTAAGTGTATACCGTCTAGTCCTACGTGTGTAAACTTGTGTATAAACATGTAAAATTATGTGTAAACTTGTGTGTAAATGTGTAAAATTGTGTCAACTTGTAAAATCGTGTAAATATGTGTAAACTTGTAAATATAAGTAATGTAAACTATTTGTGTATAAATGTGTAAAATTATGGTAAACTTGTATATATACACTACCCTATGAAAAGTCATGGAACACCATCACTTTAATAGAAACACTCAAAAATATTCATATTTTAGTATATTGTTGGTCCACCTTTTGCTGTTATCGCAGCTTCTTCTCTCCGAGGCATACTGTCCACAAGTTTTTGATACATTTCGACAGGTAATTTTAGCCATTCTGCCATAAGTGTCTTAGACAGTTCGGACACGGATTTCGGGCGTTCCGCAGTAGCGCGTAATCGACGTTCCAACACGTCCCACAGATGTTCGATGGGATTCAGATCGGGGCTCTGTGCAGGCCAATCAAGTTCTCGAAACCCCTTTTCATCAAACTATGTGCCTACAGCCCTTGCTTTATGGCAAGGTGCGTTATCGTGCTGAAACAGGAAAGGGCCATTGCCAAGAGCTGCCAGAGAGATGAGAGTGCCGCGTTGTCCAGAATGTCTTGGTAACGCTCTGCGTTTAGATGTCCGTCCACAGAAACGATTGCACCAAACCAATACCATGAATAGCGCCCCCACACCATCACCGACTCTCTGCCGAACTTCACCGTGGGCACAACACAGCTTAGTAGATAACGTTCGCCATACCCAAACCCGTCCATCCGATTGCTAGACGGTGTAGTGGGACTCATCACTCCATTCAACCGTTCGCCATTGATCCAGAGTCCAATGTCGTCGCTCTTTGCACCATTGCAATCTCCTCGCTGCGTGACAGGTGCTCATGTGAGGTTTGTGGGCTGCCGCTCTGCCATAAAAAACCCATTGCATGCAGTTTCCTGCAAACAGTCAGGGTGCTCACAGTTGTTCCCGTCGACTCTATGAACGATCTTGTCAGTCCATCAAGCAATGTGTGACGGTTTGCAGTGACTACTATACGAAGAGCCCTTTGGTCTCTGGCCGACATGATCTTCCAGTCTTCCCCGTCTTCGACTGGGTCTTCCAGTTCTAAGCGGAACACTTGTAGTGCCTTTCTCTTTCCATGCCCGGATGACGTTGTTAACGGTCGATTTCGGGATGTTTAGGAGGATTGATGTCTCTCTAACAGTTTTGCCTGCGAGATGGTACCCAACAATTCTACCTCTTTGGAAGCCTGAAAGCTTTTTTCTTTGAGACATTCTTACAGCATTCACGCAAGCATCATCTCATAATAGCATACTCTCTGTTATGTAGTGCTGGGAAGAATGCCAACAGTGAAATTGCAAAAGAATGTCCCATTTTCATGCAAATCAGGGTTGTCCCATGACTTTTGATAGGATAGTGTATATGGCTAACCTATGAACAATAAAATTATATTGAATAGTCTATTTTTATTCTGAGAAGCTTTTTTGAATACTAGAAAATAAACATTATGGCGACATTGCTTTTTTCTGTTTTTTTGTTAGCCGATAGCAGTCGATGGCATCGAACCCAGACGCATCTGGGCCAGAGATTGTACACTTGCATGTCGATGGTTCGTGCTGCTACTAAGGGGTCTAGGCTGAACTCATCGACAAGCTGTCGATCTCGACAAAATCTAACCGTCGACAAGTGGCACAGTCGATCATAAGCTATCTATCCCGAGACTTAGCACGAACCACTCGACATGTAAGTGTAGATATGATCTCTGGCCGAGACGCCTCTGGGTTCGGTCTATCTAACAAACAACAAACAATAAAAATAATCAACATCGGCATAATACAGGGTGAGTTTTTTAAAATGACCCAGTGAACAAGAACTTTTTTAACAAAATGAACCGACTTCATGGGTCAAAAACCTTCCCAGAAAAATATTCAGTCGAATAGCGAAAACCCCATCCAAATGGGATCAGTAGTTTTTGAGAAGATCGCTAATACAGATTTTAACGTGATTTTTTTATTCACAAAAAAAGCTCAAAAAGTTTCTTAGCATGCCTTAATAAATTTCTATGTGGCGCCCCCCGCCGGGTATGGCATGAAGGACGTCAAAGCGAAACTCCATTTCCTCCCTTGTTCGGGCTAGCATTTTGGGGGTGATTTAGCGATTGTTTCAATTATTCTGTTCTTGAGAGTTTCAATGTCATCAACATTGCTCTTGTACACTCTGTCTTTCACATATCCCCAGAAGAAAAATCCAGCGGGTTCGTATCGGGTGAGCGAGGGGGCCAAGGGATTGACCCATCCCTATCAATCCATCGTCCTGGAAAGTTCGTATCAAGGCACTGGTCTAACTTGCAGGCCCCAATGAGGAGGTGCTCCATCTTGTTGGTAGGCTATGTTGGGCTGCAGTTCTTGCACCTGTGGAATCAGGTAGTGCTCCAGCATATCTTGGTAGGTTGCAGTGGTACTGCTGTCTTCAGCGAAAAAGAAAGGTCCGATTACTGGAACGTGCATTAAACCGCACCAAACATTAATCTTTGGATTATTGATGAAAACATTATTTTTATTATTATTATTATTATGAAAAGCTTTTATTTAACTTGCAATGTCAGTTTGTTTAGGTCAAATCTTGTAATCAATATTAAACCAACTTCCCGAGAAGCTAGAGAGCTGAAATTTGGTACACATGCGCAGGACCGATGACAATGCATGTTAAAAAAAATTTTTCAAACCGGTTCACTGTTTCGTGTTCTAATGGTACTAATTCATTACTACGTACTGTCCAATTGCCACAACAAAGAATTCGTTATGACGAGGTTTAAATGTATCCGTTGTTTATTATTACAAAGTCATGCCATATTGTTGCGAGATATTATAATAAAAATATGATATGATAAAAGCGTGATTTTAAAAAATCCCCTTTTTACATAACTTATTTGAATAGTTAAAAAACTTCCCAGAAGAATATTCAGTCGAATAGCGAAAACCCCATCCAAATAGGATCAGTAGTTTTTGAGAAAATCGTGAACATATTTTATCGTATTTCTACCAATAATAAGCCCTAAATTATGACTCCGCATGATGATGTATGAAATTTTCGGGCTCAGGCTTTGAGTACAGATGGTGTTGGTCAAACACAGAACCTTCTTTTTTTTGAAATCGGCTAAAAATGAGCATGAAAAGAGATAACAATGATCAAAGATCAGTGCAAATAACCTAGAGTAGGTGCTGGAAGTGTCATTCATTGACCTGGAGGTACGTGCGAAGGCGTGTACACATGTTCCTGAAGGCACGAGCAAGGGTTTTCACTGGAATGGCTTGAATGGCTTCCTGGACGTTTTGTTAAAGGTCGGCGACTGTGCGCGGAATGTTTTGGTAGACCACACCTTTCAGTGCACCCCAGAGGAAGAAATCGCAGATCGATAGGTCTGGCGACCGTGATGGCCAGGGCTGCTCTGTTCCTCGACTGATCACATGTTCGGGTGGGAACACTTCCTGGATACGGGCAAGTGTTGCGTGTGCAGAATGGGCTGTTGCACCATCTTGCTGAAAGTAAGCATTGGCACGCTCGTCATCAGTAAGTTGTGCGGCAAACACGTTGAAGATGTTGTGCACATAGCGGTCACTATTCACAGTTTCATTGAAGAACATAGGGATGATACGGCAGGCGGAAACATCACACCACACTTCAATTTTTTGCGGATGCAGTGGAGACTCCATGAACACATGCGGATTGACGGAAGACCAATGGCGCATGTTCTGTGAGTTGACGTAACAGGGCGTATGGAACCACGCTTCATCTGAGATGGACACATAACCATCCTCCAGCACCTCCGGAGCAATGGTGCTCAGGAGCCATTCACAAAACTGAACCCAGGCCAGATTGTCCACATCACGCAACTGATGAACAGTGGTCATTTTGAAGGGGAGTAAGTGTAAATCCTGTTTCATGATCTTCATTGCACTTGACTGAGACAAACTCAGTTGCTGAGACAGCCGCCGTGATGACGTTTTGGGACTGCGTAGCCTGTGTTCTTCAGCAGCAGCAATGGTTGCTGTCGTAAGGACCATCGTTTTGCGCACTTTCTCTGCATATAGTACTGATCCCGTTGCATGCTATTTCGCAATTAAGTTTTGCATTGCACTCTTAGCATGAGGTTTTGAAACTTAATTTTAAACTCATCTGCATACTATTCTCATGACCCATGCCGTGCATAGTGTTCTACCACAAAAATGCGCTGTTGTAGAGATAACACCATTTTCGCCACTTCGCACAAACGACTACCATGCACACCAATGTCACTCTCTCAACTGCGCAATATCACATGAATGACAAGTCATTTGAATACTTACTGAGCAGTATTTCGCGCCGGGCCACTTTTAAAAAACTCAGCCTGTATATTTGTTTTCTAGCATTCTGGAATGCTTCTCAGAATACAAGTAGACTATACAAAATAATTTTATAGTTCAGAGTTTAGCCATATATACGTTATGTTAAACAGTTTTACACACACATGGTGTACATTATAAATACAAGGTGCTTTTGAAAAGGATGTCTTGAGATAACTAGCGATGTTGTGCACCTTAAAATAAACACAAGTTTCCTCATACAAACATTTTGTCGAAATTGCATTCTTTAAAGGAGTAAACAGCTCAATAAGTTTGGTTAAACTCCGCCCATAAAGTAAACAAAAGCGCATGAAAAAAAGTAAACACCACCACGTGCTCCATTAATTGGTTTCTGCAAACTACCTGTGCACTAATGTGGTGGCTCTAAACTCAGACCACTGAAAGATTCGTACTTACTAAAAAGCATGTTTAATTGAAGTATGTTTTCGATCACGCAATTGCCATTAGCCTAATTTGGCTTTCCTGTGAGAGTTGTTGAGTTTAGGGCCAACACCTTAGTGCACAGGTAGTTCGCAGAAACCTATTAATGGAACACGTGGTGGTGTTTACTTTTTTTCATGCACTTTTGTTTACGTTATCGGCGGACTCTAACTAAACTTCACTAGCTGTTTACTCCTTTAAGGAATGCAATTTCGACAAAACGTATAAGGAAATTTGTGTTTATTTTTAGGTGCAGAACATCGCTAGGTATTTCACAACATCCTTTTCAAAAGCACCCTGTATAATTAAATGTTTACACATATTTATAGAAATTTTCATATATTTACACATGATCTTAAACAGTTAAAAACAAATACATATACACTCACGTTTACGAACTATAAGGCCCCAGCTTAATTTTGAAGTGTGCCCCACCTTTCCTGTCGTTGATCCCAAGAGTTGTGTATGTTTAGTTGAAACTAACCTGTGGCTGTTACATTATTGCAATGACATAATATCAATATACGATCATGAGTAAAAGAGACTTTATTTAACGAGTTTATGAATGAAACGATTTGAATTGTTGCCCGTCACCCTTTGTTGTTTACTGTTGTGAACAGCTGAGATCCAAGTTACCAGGAAAGCGGACGCCAACAATCAACACCTCTTTCTAGGAGGTGTTGCAATAATACGCTGCTGAAAACAAAGGTTTTTTGAGCAAAAATGAAAAAGCTGAAGTTGTGGAAGTTCAGCTTGAAGTTACTTTGATGATGCAGTGAAGGTCACCCGAAGTCAGTAAAGTCTCCTTCTTGACGTGGCGGCTGGAAATGAAAATATATTGGTTATTAAAAAAAATGATAAAGTCGCGGCCGATCCTGACTCCGGACTGTGAGCCTTACCTGGGAAGTCGAAGGCAAGATAATCCAGGAATCGTTGCAGATCGCCTTGCAGAGATCTGAAATCGAATGTTTTATTTGCACCGCCTCATAAATAGACGAGTATTTACACTGAGTTATGGACCTTTTTAAATGAGAAAATCTCAAGTTGTTTACGCCATATGAAGTTGTTTTTTCGTTTTGTTCGTTTAGGATCACTGTTCGACCATTGGGCCAATAAACGTGGAAAGTCTGCATAGCCGCTTGGGAATTCGTTCCGACGTCGCAATCCACAATAATGCTCAGCTCTGATGAACGCCCTCTGTAAATACACCAAGATGACAAGCATAATTATCTGCGGCAGATAATGGGTGGGTTTTCCCCGTACTAACATTCCCTTCGTCCGATCCTTTCTCCCTTCGCGGTTCCTTTTGTAGGGGAGGGGGGCCCCCCCCCTGCTGAGAATTCCAACACAAACGACCTCCGTAGATTACCAGAGGGACGCTGACCGTGAAAGTGTAGGAAAGAATCCCTAATCCAATGCAAGATTGCGACGATAGCCCCCACGAGCTCATGCGTTTTGTTAATGATTAGACAAAATAGCACTTTGTTAATTCATTTCCCTGGGGAGAGATTACACTCTTCCGTTTTGAACATAATTGAGTTACCCCAAAATAAAGCTTTATTATGAACTCACTTGACCGAGAAATCAATTAGTCTGCCCTGTGATATAATTCAGTTTTATCTTAGTCAGTTACAGAATGAACTTTAATAATCACCCGCGCGTGGTCTATATGAAGAGTACTGTATATAATAATTGATAATTGTGGAAATCTCAATGATTAATCCTGTCATTTTGTTAATTATAATAAAGGGATATTCAATTTTGTTTACTTCACAGTCAATTGCTGTATTTCAGTCAAACATTGTCGACAGTCCCTCCCTAGCATCCTGTTTAGTGGTTCGTCCGAGGGCGCGCTACAGAACACACGTGTATACACAAAGTGCATAAGTTTACACGCATATAGCTATATGGTATACACATAAATACAAAAGTTTATACACATTTACACGTAATTTTACACATTTGTACACAAATTTACACATGATTTTAGACGTTTATACACAAGTAAACACAGGTATGGCTAGATGGTATACATTTATATACATCAGTTTACACACATTTACACATAAGTTTGCACATTTATACACAAGTTAACACATGATTTTGCACATTTATAAATAAATTTACACACGTATGGCTAGATTGTTTACACTTATATACAAAAGTTCATACACAATAGCACGCAATTTTACACACTTTTACACAAATTTACACATTTATACATAAGTTTACATATGATTTTACACATTTTTACACAAGTTTGATACATTTGGCCAGATGATATATACTTATATACACAAGTTTACACATATTTACACAAATTTATACATGTATAAACATAAATACATACAGGTACACACACATTCAGACCTGTAAAACACACGTATGTTCTTGTTTTCACGTCAAAGTTTATAAGAGAGTACTTCATCTACGCAAATGTATTTAAACAAGTTTTTTGTTAATATTTTTACAAAATGTGTATTCTTGAGCTATGCTAATTTAGCCTGCAGGCAGGAAACGAAGGAAAACGGATTTTAATAAGAAGTCTGTTGCTAAATTCTGAAATAACGATCGCCAAGTTCATAGTCGACGGTGTAGACAAGTGGTATTCATGCCAGCTCAAATCGACAATTGCGTCATTTACCATGTGACCGTCAACACTTATCGACTTTCGACTGCTTGTCGATGAGCACAGCCTAAACCCCTAAGTTTCTAAGTTTACTCTGTGGTTTCGGGATAGCTTATGATCGACTAGACCACTTGTCGACGGTTAGATTTTGTCATAATCGACAGCTTGTCGATGAGTTCAGCCTAGATCCCCACGTGCTAGAATATAATGGTCCGAAAGCTCCATTGTAGCTTCATTATTAGAAAGTGGATAATTACCAAAAAGCTCGGTGGCGGCGCACGGTGGCAATGAGAGCCCATTGTAGAAAATTTGTTGTGATTTACGTCCGTACATCGAACTCCTCAAAAAAGGCCGCTCACTTCGTTTAACACTATGTAAAAATGACAGTGTAGATCGTGATGAACAGCCGTAAATTACAGCAAATTTCCTACAATGTGCTCTCAATGCTACCGTGCGCCGCCACCGAGCTTTTTTGTCATTAACAATTTTCTAACAATGGAGCTAAATAGAGCTTCCGGACCACTGTTATTGTAGAACGTGGTTACGAGGGTAACAAAATTTCTTCGAGCTGATATCAGTGCTCCCGCTCATCTCGCTCGTATTGGTCTTCGTTGTTCAAAAACCGCTGGCCGAAAAGGACTACGATTTCAAACGTGTCACTGTCGCACGGATGCAGCTAGTCCTGACTCTCTTTATACTATGGTTAAGACATTTAACTCAAATAGTACTGAAATTTTTACTTAATATTTTCTATTTCATTCTTTTTAGTTTAATTAATCTTATGACACAGGTTCAACCGGTGGTTTATGAAGGGTGAGTATAAAAAGTATCGGGAAAAGTTTCGAAAAAATAGATTTATTTCAGATATTTCTACAAAACCTTAAAATTCTTCAAAGTACACTACTGTTTATAAAAATCGCAACACCCTGATGGAATGGTCTAATCCATATGCAATTTGCAATATTTGCATACAATGGGTCAGAGTATAAATGATTAGATTTTCAGAGTAATTGCTTGAAAGAACACCATGCCTCGACGACGACGAAGGGTACCATATCAACAGCTGACAGACTTTGAAAGAGGACGCATAATTGGTCTGCGTGAAGCGGGATGGTCGTATCGTGACATTGCTGCTCGTGTAGGACGTAATGCAACGACAATTATGCGTGCATGGAGGCAGTGGAGCGAAGAGAACAGGGCACACCGAAGACCAGGCTCAGGAAGACCCAGCACGACGACACCGCGAGATAACAGACACCTCTATCGCATGTGTGTAGCAGATCTTACAGCCACTTCCACAGTGTTAGCACAACAGTGGGGTGCTACAGTAGGCAGGACAGTGTCTGCTAGCACTGTACGACGCCGTTTGATTTCCAGAGGATTGATGGCACGAGTACCATTGTTGCGGACTCCTTTGACTCAAAACCACCGGCGCCTCAGGTTGCAATGGGCCCATCAACACCAACAGTGGCAAGCTGAATGGCAACAAGTTGTGTTTTCGGATGAGTCAAGGTTTAACTTGCAGCACCATGACGGCAGGATACGAGTCAGAACGAACGCGACCTTCCAGAATGCATCCTGCAGCGTCATTCAGGACAAACGCCAGGGGTGATGGTGTGGGGTGCAATCAGTTACCATGGCCGTTCCCGTCTGATCAGAATCCATGGCAATCTGAACAGTGACCGGTACATCAGGGAAGTTGTGCAACCCGAGGTCACCCCCTTCCTGCAGAATCTTCCAGGCGCTGTATTCCAACAGGACAATGCCCGACCGCATGTGGCCAGAAATGTCCTCGCCTTTTTCCAAGCACATCAGATGCCCTTGTTCCCCTGGCCTGCTCGTTCACCAGACATGTCCCCAATCGAACATGTGTGGGACAGGTTTGCTCATCGATTGGCTCGTCAGACTCCTGCAGCAGCAACTGTAGATGAACTGTATACCCGTGTAGACAGAGCATGGCAGGACATTCCCCAGGCCCTTATTCAGAGCTTGTTTGACTCAATGCCACGACGTTTAGAGGCTGTAATTGCATCCCACGGTGGTTTCACCCGATACTAATGTGACAATAAAACGCATTGTATTGACCTGAAAATCTAATGGTTTCTTTTCTGACCCATGATATGCAAATGCTCCAAATTTAATGCAGATTGGGCTATTCCATCAGGGTGTTGCGATTTTTATAAACAGTAGTGTATATCCCTTGAGCGTCGACACACTTTTGCCAGCGGCTTTTCCACGACTCGAAGGCTCCCTGGTAGGCGGATTCCGAAAGGTCTTAAGGGTATGCGTGCAAGCTTATTTGATGGCACTTAGAGTCCCATGGTGGTGTCCTTTGAGGGAGGATTTCATTTTTGGGAATAGAAAAAAGTCTGCTGTGGCCAAGTCGGGACTGTAAGGGGGGTGGGGAATCGTCACGACGCCGTTTTGCATCAGGTAGTCGGTCACCGTGGAGCAGGTGTGGCTGTGTGCATTGTCGTGATGAATTTCCAATATCTGGCGATGGATGGCCTCACCCGGTTAACCGACGCACAGTGGGCCAGAAAACTTAAAAAGCTGGACAAAAATCAAAATATCAAACTTAGAGAAATTTAATTAAAACTACTTTTTCTTGTAGGAAATTGTATCCCCTTTCAAGCCGTATATATGAGAGATGTAGAAAAGTTGATGTTCACGTGTTTAATGCTTCTCTGAGAGAAAAAAAGCGAAACTTTAGCAAGGAATAGCTTAATCCGTAGTCAACTTTTTTTTGCAAGTATATGAATGGATAAGCCTAGATCTGGTAAGCACCTTATACTGAGATGCTATATTGTAAGTTTTAATAAAATACCAACGATCCGGATGCCTTTATATACGAGATATCTTTGTAGTCCGTTTGAGATATAAAAAAAACTTAAGCGTACTTAAGCTCTCATATTTATATTAATAGTTTCTGGACAGTATTCTGAACATCCAGTAAAAAAATTGACTGCTTGTCACGTGGTTTTCGCCAGAGTAGAACATCGACGAAAGTGAAAGGAGTGGATGACGCGTCATTATCACGTAAGATGAAGAGAGCCACTCCGAAAGCAACGCGAGAGGAGAACGAGAAAAGAGGCAGAAGGCACCGATGGCTCGAACGTGAAAGATCGCGGGATCGAGTTCGCCCTAAAGTGGAGGATAAATTGCCCACGAACGTCAGGCGAACGAGACGAAAGAAACGTCGCAAGGAAAACAAAGAACGTCCCGGCAAGGTGAGCGAGTCAGCGACGGAAGCCGCTCACGGGGGAGTTTTCGTCGTCGAGCGTCTGCCAACGGTCGGCGAGGGAGAGAGCGGCTTATGTAATCCCATCGTAAGCGAGTTAGAGAATATCTTCGCCGCTAAACGAGACGACGACGTTTGGGAGAGTCGCCTGAAGCGTGCCATTGAGACGGTAATAAAAGAACTGTACCCAGAAGCAAGCCCCGACGTCGCCCACGACAGGAGCGAGGTGCAGCCGTCGTATGCGTCTTTGCCGCCGTCAGCTAATGAACCGGTCCCGACGGAAGGAAACGACGCCCGTCTCTTAAATCTTCGTTACCCGAGGTACGAAAGAACTTTCTCCTACTTTGAGTCCCCTAATAGTAGTATCCCTAGAACCGCTTTTAACGTTACGGTGTTCAGCACTACAGTTGCGGAGGCCCAATTAAAATGTTTCCGTAGAATTTTTAAAGAAGATGCCGGCGAGCTAAACGACGGAGCGGCGGTCATAGGCATCTATCCATTTTCACTCGGAGCGTACCTCACGGGTGAGGTCGGCGGATTCATTGCAAGAAGCCGGACCTCAGAACTATTAAATTAGCTTCGAACTTTATCTTCAACTCCCTTTTCGTCGCGGGATTCTCTTTTCAACGGAGCTTGTCAGCACGTGTGAATGCAATTTCGTCAGACGACGATATTCTACGCCCACGAGCCTGGAGAGGGGTAGTTGGAGAGTTCAGAAGTGTTGTCTCTACATTCTCTACTATCTACATGCCGATTTATTCTTTAATAGTGTTTACCATATGTTCTTTCTGAATATTGATTTCAGTGCCAGTGGTGTGCCCACGTAGTCAGGTAGTTTTATAGTGAGCTATCTTCGAGCAACGAAGAAAACGTCACTTGTGATTATTTTTTTTTTGCTGCATTGTGCAATAATATTGTGGTGCTACATTCTCTGTTCGCCCATAGTGGTAAAAGTGTGTTACTCTTCGATTAGCATTTTTTACCTACAAAAGTGTTTATATCCCGAATAGATTTGTGTATGCATAAGTGTATTGCAGTCTTTTAAATCGGCGTATACGTAAGAATATGATGTTAATTGTGGTTTCAGTATTTTTATTAAGTGAGCAGCGTTCTTTAATGGTGTTGTGTGTCATACCGTTATTCTGATTTGCTACATAATTTATGTATGAGCATACCGAGGAGCGTATTTGTGTTCGTCTTCCTAATCCACACGTCGTGTAAATCCAAGTAGTGTTTCGACGAGCAGCTCACGTGAATCTGGTCATCACTTCCTTAAGTCACAATCCTTCCAACATCCATATCTTGCAATAGTTCGCCCGGACGTCTCGGCGAGTTAACTACTGCCTCGTCATTCGTCGGGTATTCATCGCATCATCGTTTCCAGAGCCCCATTACTTGGATCTCATCTTTCCGCTTCCTCTAGCTACATTTGTCTACTGTCGTCTCGGCGAGATAACCGCAGCCTCGTCATTCAGCAGTACCTCATCTCCGCCACCATTTGCCATTTGGAAGTCATCACTTCAATTATGTATTCCTGGACTTGACATTTTAAATCCGTTTCAACAGAAGTCACGTGTCAACTTTTTCACGTTACCGAACCTCGACCAAAGTCTTTACCGTTTGTGAGCGCATTTATACTCAGGGGCGCTATCAAATTCTTTCCTTGGAGAAAAGGAGAACTTTTGAACTTTCAAACATTTCGTTTTTCATTATTCTTCCACTGCAGAACAGTTATCATTATTTACGTTTATGTTTCAACAACATTGAGTGGCAGCGCCACCTATTATCATTTGAGTTAAACAGTTTCAATAAAGCATTTATTAAAACTAATAAACTTTTCTCGTTCCTATCTCTTGTTAAATTAAACTCTGCAAAATCCACGTGACACTGCTAATATCTGCTAAATGTAAAAATACGGAATACGAAAGTATCGAGCTAGAAGTACAAATAAATTTAAAAATTACGGAATACGAAAGTATCAGGCTAACATACGGAGTAAACAAATAAATAAATTATTTTATGATTTAATAAGAAACATGTCTAATCATTCTTTAAACGTTAAATCGTGTAATTACAAAACGATGCTACATCATCGAGCAATATTTAGTAACTGGATTTTTGTCCAGCTTTCTAAGCATTCCGGCCCAGTGTGCGACGGTGTGAATTCAGCACTTCACGCAACCGTTGCACGTTGTCGTCGATTCTTGACTTCGACGGCCGTCCAGCGTGGGACTCGTCCTCCACACTCTCTCGGCCATCTTTGAAGAGCTTGTGCCACTTAAAAACTGCCATTTGCAACATGCTTTCATCCTTGAACACTTGGCGAATCATGCCTAACGTCTCCGTACCCGATTTCCCCAGTCCAACACAAAATTTGATGGCGTACCGCTGTTCAATCGTTCGCTGCATTTTGAGCTTGCACCGAGTCATTCGACAGGGGTTCAGTAAGACTTCCATCTTGCCTGAAAAAACGCTCTCAAGTGATTGAAGCTTGGCGCGTTTGAAGGTAAAACCCTACACCAACGAGCACGCTGCGAACTACAGTCACGTAAGGAAAAAAATTGTTCCCGCTACTTTTTGTACGAACCCTGTACATAGTTACTCTGTTTTGGACCTTGATTCGTCTCAGTAGTTCTTGGTTTTATAAATCTAATTTAATGTATCTTAATACACTGTTTTGCAATGAAATTGCCCCACCCACAAGGAGTTATCCGACCTTATCCATATTTAGTGGGGGGGGGGGGTTGTATACCTCCGACCAGTAAACGATTACATGCATGCTCAGGGGAGATGACCATTAGGGTTGATACAGGGTGTCCGGGTGCCTGTATAGGCTCATCAGTTGACACCTGTGCAAGAGGTTCCATGCAGTAGGGAGGAAGCAACTGCCTCGTGAACGTACAGTACTGTAATCCGCACAACGTTCTCAATGCCACGACAACGACAACCGTTCACGCAATTTACGGACTTTGAACGAGGTCGGATTATCTGCCTCTCCGAGGCTGGATGGTCAACCAGACGGATTGCTGTCCATGAGTTGCGGGACGCAAGGACGGTAGGCCACTGTTGGAGGGAATGGCGAGAGGAAGGAACACATGCCAGAAGACCAGGCTCTGGGGCCCGGAGAAGCACGTCAGCTCGTACCGATAGGCGGATACTGCAAACAGCGCTAGCGGACAGAATCATCACCCTGCGGCAACTGCATAACATCACTATTCCCGGTATTGCTCCAGTGTCAATAGCACGCCGGCTACACGCCGCGACAATGCCTGCCAGGCGTCCATTGTTGTGTCTTCCTTTGACACCTGAGCACGGCGCTATGCGACAGCAATGGTGTCGTGAACGAGTGAGCTGGCGAATGGAATGGCGCCCGGTGGTCTTTAGCGACGAATCCCGCTTTTGCTTGGACACCGATGACAGAAGCGGACGGGTGTGGCGCAGACCATTGGAACGTGCCAATGAACAATGCATCCGGTATCGCCATCGTGGACCAACACCCGGGATCATGGTCTGGGGTGCCATCGGCTACGATACCAGAATGTCTTTAGTCACCATCTAAGGCACCCTGACAGCAGCACGGTACGTCACAGAGATTCAGCAGCCCGTATTACTGCCCTTTCTGCACACGATACACGGGGCGCAGTCTTTTCAGCAGGATAACACCAGATCGCACACGGCATGTCTGCATGATGTCAACTGCCTGCCTTGGCCCGCAATGTCCCCAGACCTATCGCCAACTGAGCACGTGTGGGAGAAGGTGGGACTTCCTTTACGATCACCTCGCAATCTCCATGACTTGACACAGCAGCTTCACCAGGCCTGGGCAGACGTACCCCAAGATAACATTCGCCAGCTGTATGATGACCTACACCTGTGGCTGGAACAATGCATTGCCGCTAGAGGTGGTGCCACAATCTACTGATGCCGCTTTCCGTTGGGACACCCTGTACAAACGAGTGCACGTCTTGGCTCCATAACGTAATAAAGGTGTGTTCAGATGTATACCTACTTTTGGGTCATTTGGATAAATCCTTGTGGGTGGGGCAATTTCATTGCAAAGCAGTGTATTTTCTTTTTTTAGGGTTCCGTACGTCCGAATGAAAAACGGAACCCTTATAGGATCACTTCTGTGTCTGTCTGTCCCGGCGTCACAGCCAATTTACTCCGAATCTACAAGACCGAATAAGTTGAAATTTGGTACACATATGTATTTCTGGAACCCAAACACGGACGTGTAACGTAAATAAATGAATTTTGAATATGAAGGTCACTTTTGGGGGGCAAATTAGAAAATTAAAAAAAAAACTTTTGCAAACTGTATCGTGTGATATATCAAATGAAAGGGCTTTATGTGAGTGTCTCAAATATATTTCCTTTATAATTTTTAAATAAATAGTTTTAAAATTATTTAAGAAACAAAATGAAAATTGACCATCCCCCCCATTCCCGAATGTACTGGACCGATTAAGTTGAAATTTGGTACACATATGTATTTCTGTGACCCAAACACGGACGTGTAACGTAAATAAATGAATTTTGAATATGGGGGTCACTTTTTGGGGGCAAATTAGAAAATTAAAAAAAAAAGTTTTGCAAACTGTATCCTGTGATATATCAAATGAAAGGGCTTGTTGTGGGGGTCTCAAATATATTTTTTTATAATTTCAAAATAAATAGTTTTAAAGTTATTTAAGAAAAAAAAATGGAAATTGACCATTCCCCCCACCTTATCTCCGAAACTACTGAGCCTAAAATTTCGAAAAAAATACAGAAAATAGTTCTTTGCTTATAGATTACTGGAAAACCTATAAGAAGTCTATGGTCTTAAAATAACATGGTAAATCTCTCAATATTGTGCTATCAATCAGTATCTTCAGCTATTCCTGAAACTGAAACTGAAACTGTTTTGTTCAAAATAAAAATTAGAAATTAAAATATATATATAATAAACGTAAATACATTAGGAATACAAGACAAATGTAAAATAAATGAGTTGTTTTTCAATAATCATCCTGAATGTAAAATGCTAACTTCTCCTGCTCCTTGTCCGTGTCCATAATTGCCATAGTCTTTTAATCCCCTGGTCTGTGCACAGCACGGTCTAAAGATATTCATGGTCATCGAGCTCCATTGTTAAAATGAAGCTAAAGTTTCTAAATTGTCTAGAAATCTTATGTGGATAATGCAGATGATAAACTTGAGAATAAAATGAAACTCTTTTTCCACAACGAAA
>JAHWFO010029302.1:1912-15013 GCA_023313115.1 Rhysida immarginata
TCGACATCTTTTATGTATCAACAACCATGATATAAAAGACGACCAGGATTTTTACATGAGAAAAACATTTTAAGACGCAGAAAGATAAAAACACACCTGTGAAAGGTCAGTGGTGAACCTTTAATATATCTATTACTACAATTTAAAGCTAGACAGGGAATCAGCATTGAGTTTTACTTTTTGTCTACGCAAACTTCAAACGTAAACATACGATGAAGGCCATTTTTTACCAACCAAAGCAATAGCCGACAAGCTTTCAAATGGGGACGCGTTGGTGGCGCCGAAAGCAGCTCATGAGCGATCTACTCATTTCATATCGTTGCTGGATACTAAACGTATTGACCGTTTCGATAACGATGGCTAAGGTCAAAAACCCTCACCGGTGAGAGAATGATGACGTAATTTCTCACTGGGCTAACCGTCTTTTTCTCGGTGAGGACAGTGAGACTAACCGGTTAGGCATAGCAGCACTAACTGGCGTTTCTGACCGCGTTAAAATGACGTCACAAATTTCTCACTGGAATTTCTGACCGACCAAGCGCTAACTCTTCTCACCGGTGAGAGTTTTTGACCTTAGCCAAAACAACGCATCACAGGAAACCATGTGACCGATCCTACGAGAGCCCTTACTAACTTCCGTTTCAAAGGATTTAGTGCATGTAACTACAGTGTAGTTTAAATTACAAGTGTTTATACAATTATTAGGCGATTTTTCTGTTTAAATTATGTCAAGCAGATATTTTAAAAGTTTGAACGGCGTAGCCAGCGAGCGATATAAGCAGAAATTAATGTTTTAAGACCACAATTTGCCAGATCCCATGGATATGTTAGAAACGTTTTTCAAGAACGACGTGAATTCATGGCCTACAGTAACATCATTCGATCTGTACGATTTCTTTGTGAAACGAATATGTTTCTATGCCAAGGATGATTATAATTATCTTGTAAGTGGGAAAGTAAAAGAAATCCTCGTGTATCGTGTCAAGGAGCTACAGGTGAGTGAACGATTTAAGCCTATTGATTTATCGTGCTAAATTTAATGCAGTTTTTACAAATTGGGTTCATACACTATATGATCACAAATATCCGGACACATGCACGTTTGCGCTCTAGCCACGATTTCATGGAAATCAATAGGGCGTTGCACATCCCTTTGCCCGAATCACAGCTTCCACCCTTCGGGGAAGACTTTCCACCAAATGTTGGTAGGTACTTTCCGGAATGTTCCTCCATTCCTCCCGAAGAGCGAGAATCAGTTCAGGTACAGAAGTTGGCCGATGTGATCTGGCCCGCAAGCGTCTTTCCAATTCATCCCACAGACTCTCTATAGGATTGAGGTCGGGACTTTGTGCCGGCCAACCCATTTCTTCGACCCCTGAGTCCGCAAACCACTGCTGTACACGCCTCGCTTTGTGGCACGGAGCATTGTCGTGTTGGTAGAGAAATGGCCCGTTTCCGAAAAATTGCCACAACGTTGGAAGTGCACAGTTGTCCAAAACATTCAGATAACGGTCGGAGTTCATGATTCCGTGCACAGGAACGAGCTGGCCCAGTCCGTACCATGAAAATGAGCCCCACACCATGACTCCTCCTCCTCCGAACTTGACTGTGGGCTCTGTGCACTCAGGTAAGAAGCGTTCTCCAGGTATGCGCCAAACCCAAACTCGTCCATCGGATTGCCAGAGTGTGTAGCGAGATTCGTCTGTCCACATTACACGTTTCCATTGGTCCATTGTCCAGTTTCTGTGGGCTTTGCACCACTCCAGACGTCGCTTGGCGTTGACCCTGCTGATGTGGGGCTTGTGGGCAGCAGCACGGCCATGGAATCCCATCGTGTGCAGTTCCCGACGAATTGTCATGGTACTGGCATCATTTGCAGAGGCGTTTCGAAACTCTGTGGCAATTTTTTCCGCCGAGGACTTCCGGTTGCTGCGGGTGACAGGACGAAGCACTCGACGGTCTCTGTTCGTTAGTTTCTTGGGTCTACCGGTTCGTTGTTGAACTGTTGTTGATCCCCGGGTCTTCCATTTCATAATGACATCGCCTACTGTTGACTTGGGTATCTGAAGAAGGCTGGAAATGTCACGCACGGACTTGCCGCATAGGTGACATCCAACGATGGTTCCACGTTGGAACTCACTGAGCTCTGCCGAACGACCCATTCTTGCCAATGTCCAAGCAGAGTTGTGTCTGAAGGTGTGGGAAGCTATTTAAATGATGTGCAAGTCATTATCATGTGACATTGGGCCAATCGATGATCTGTGAGGGGTGTCCGGATATTTTTGATCATATAGTGTACAGTTTTACATGAATTTCATACATTTCTAAATAAATTTAATACAATTTCAAATGAATAAAATACGATAAAATGAATTATATTTTAAGAAATTTATGCGAGAAAAAAAATAACGAAAGTTCCATGACGGTGTACGTTGAATAATGGGCGGCCAGGCCAACATGAATGGCCAGCCAGGTGGCCGAGAGGGCTAGGGCGTAGGCTTTCTAGTTCTCGAGTCCGCCTGGTTGTGGGTTCGAATCCCGCCGTGGGCATGGATGTCTGTGTTTGTCTCAGGCTGCGTACAGATATAACTTGTGTAAAAGGCGCAAAATGACCTAAGTAGTCGACGTCAAATTTCTAGAACCCCCCCCAACATGAATGACCATCCGTTAGCTGAAGTTCATCGTCATGGAAATTTCGTGATTTTTTTATCTCGGATAAATTTCTTAAAATATAATTCATTCAAATTCTATTAAATTCATTTAAAATTGTATTAAATCTATTTAGAAATGTAAGAAATTTATATAAAACTGTATGAACCCAATTTGTAAAAACTGTATTAAAGTTAGCACGATAAATCAACAGGCTTAAATCGTTCACTCACCTGTAGTTCAACACGATACACGAGGATTTCTTTTACTTTCCCACTTACAAGGTAATTATAATCATCTAATGAAGAGTATATAATTATAATCATCTATTTAGAGTTTTTCATTTGTTGAATGATGAGCGGCCAGGCCGACATGAATGACCGCCCATTAGCTGAAGTTCATCGTCACGAAACTTTCGTGATTCTTTCTTGCATAAATTTCTTAAAATATAATTTCGATAATATGATAAATCATTTACATATTAATTAGGTATGTTACAATAATAAATTCATAACATAAACGCGATGGGGCTGATCGATGTCAGCCGTGAAAATTAGGGGATGCTACACGGGATTTTTACCGATTTTAAATAACGCTTCGTTTAAATAAATATAATGCGTGTTTTAGTTCAGTGTAAACGGAGTTTAATTATTAAATTAAATAAAAAAATATTTTTATTGTAACCTTGTTTTATTCAATTTACTGTAAACTTTTTATTATTTAATTCAATTACAGAAAACAAGCTTGTAACATAAACAAATAAAACAAACGTAATAAGAGTAACACTTAACTGTCGTGTATTAATTACACTGTAATTAAACTAAAATAAATACAATAATACTAAAAATATTTATTCTTCCGTATTTCTGTACTGAGGGGGTAAAATTGTACTAAATTCATTTAAAAATGTATTAAATCTATTTGATACAACACAACATTTCACTACACAGTATTGTTTAGCATGGAAAAATGGCGACGCTGGAAGTGTGGCTGGGCTTCAGAGGCCAACTGATGTCGCTACCGCCACCTGCATAGAGCTTTCCTCGAAAGGGTCAATAGCACGGCCTACAGTATTGTTTACTATCTCGTAGGCCGTGGTCAATAGTATCCAGCAGGTCGTGGTCAGCATCTCGTCGAAACCGAAACCTTTCGCGATGCTGTTAAAAATAAGATTCGCGCTTTCACTTTGAATAGGGTTTAAAAATAAACAGAGTTCACGAAAATTAATACATCCTTACTAATAATTAAATTTTATTATAGTCTCTATGCTGATAATTAGTTAAATAAGTGTTAAATTTTAAAATGACTATCGCCGTGTTCATAAAGTTGACAGCTCTTTAATGGTAGCATGGTTATTAGGAAGAGAACTAACTTCTAATAACCATGATGGTAGACAACAATAGGAAGAGAAACGACATCTTTTAAAAATTTTTAAACATCACTTTTTTTTATATAGTCACTAGCCCATCCTACAGCATAACAATAAATTAGTAGATTAAATAGTAAATATCATTCCCTCCATCACCCCCAGAATAACCAGGCAAATGACATATTATCTTAAATATATTATGGCTCGTGGATTAAGATTGAAAAAATCTGTTAAACTAACGGCCACAACAATGTTATTCAAACTTTACCACGCGAAACTCATTTTCATGCAGCAATTCATGCAAAAATGCGCTTTTTGCGGACAAAGAAATAAATTTTTTTAGTAATCTGTATATAACAAGTCTGTCTGTTTGCGTCTGTGTAGCTTCAAGCGATCCTATTGGCTAATCGGAAAGGAATTGTTTCGATTGTTACGAAAATATTATTGTTAAACTCATGATGAGCAGAAGAATTTTAATTGTTGCAATATTTTTATTTGTATAATAAACTGTGGATAGCAAAGAGATATTTTTTTCTTTAAAATTTAATATCCTTTCATTTGTAACATCGTTTTTTACATTTGAAAAGTAAATCATGTATCTGAACATAAAATTATATGATGACTTCTCTGATTTTTGAAATGTCAGTTTTCAAATTTTTAAAAGTATTTTCATTCAGTTATTGCAAACTAATTATCTTAAACCATTACTTAGTATTTTTATTATTCAACATAGTTTTCAACACTAGCTTAAAGAATAAAGGCAAATAGCGAATAGATGAATTAGAGATAAATACCATACTGTTTACCCATTTTTGGATAGGTTTGCACAATATTTTGTGAAGTGACCAAACCTAATAACTTTAATGTTACCATAATAACACTTTAGTTCTGAACTTTGTCAATAGATGGTACTGCCTTAATTTTAAAACCACAATGTAGGAAATAAACTGTGTTTAAAACGCGCTTTAGGTCGTGTCTGCCGAACTTCACCTTAGGCTAGGATCACACTGGCGTAAAACGCCGCGTAAATACGCCGACATAACGACGTCAGTGATGTCACTTCCGGTAAATAGCATGGTGCTGCTCTTGGCGACGTCGTTACGTCGGCGTATTTACGTGGCGTTTTACGCTAGTGTGACCCTAGCCTTATTGTTAGCGTTATTGTTCGACGCGCCGGACACGTCTGAACTAGGCCCTAAGGAGTTACCTGTCGTATAATTTGTGACGTTTTAAAATTTTAACATCTTTTATTTAATAACTAACGGCACCAAAAGTAACAGTGTAGGTCCGTTATTTGTTTAATGTTCAATAATCAATTACTGGTATAGAAGTTTAAAGTAAAAGTTTAGAAAGTAAAAATTAGCTTTTAAAATTATCACAATTAACAAGAAATAATCTTTCACAACATTACTGAATTAACTTTAAAGTTAAAAGGAAAATTAAAATTAAAAGAAAGGAAAGGTTGGCATTAAATTCAGTATAGTGGATTTTACGTTTCAAACATCATTTAAAACTAACATTGCGTTGTGTTTTTTTTTTAGTTATAAGAAATTCAAAGAGTTCAATTTTAAAACAATTGTATCCACTAAATATCTTTTGCAGGTAAGAAAATAAGACAAACAAGCTCTAGAAAAATTAACATAAATCTTTAATTTTCATCTAAATAGAGAAGGGGAAATTTTAGGAAAAGATAATACAATAGATATCCGATTTTCAACTCAAGGAAAAACTATTAATAAGATACAAATGAATCTAATATTGAGAAATATAATGTTTGTGTGGCCAACACAGATAAAAGGAGAAGTCCTGCTTAAAAAGACAAGTACTTGACATAAGAACACATCATGAGACATAAGAAATAATGCCTATATTTCTTTTTTTTGTAAAGCTTACGGAACATTCACATATAATTGGCTTTAAACAATATAAATGAATTAATCTTGAAGATTGAAAAAAAATTATGAATCAAGCAAAACGAAGGAAAAAGGTTTTGTAATTACAAAATACTAGACTACTGCCCTACCATCACATACTAAAAGCAAGCTAAGGGGCAGAAATTATAAAACAAATAAAAACCCTCTTAAAATTGATGAAAGAAATTTTAAATTACATTATAGCCAAAAATGAAGAACAGAAGTAATAAGAAAATTAAAAAAAGGACATAAATTTAGAAAGGTTACAGTGTCCAATTAGAACACATTAACTTCAGCCCCAATGGGGACAAATAGGCACACTACAGCATATAAATCACTGAACAATATCAGAATTTTGTAAATATTGGAAGATACTCCTGGTGAAGAGATGATTTAGCTGGGCCAAAAAAAAATCTGGTTCTTAGTTAATTAGGAACATGTCCATCTCAACAGAAGTGATCAAATAGAAAATAAGAAAAGTCTTACATATCCTCGGAAAAGAAAAGTTGAAGATTCAAAAGGCTATTATCTTTGAAGACACAGAAAACTTAAGTGAAAAGTGAAGACTGAAGTGACCAATGCAGATGGTGAATCCTGCCGTTGGAACTAGAGCCGATGTTATAGATCCAGAGGGGCACACTTACATAGTAAAACAGGCAGGATGCCCAGGCACCTCAAGGGCTGCACCACCTATGTAAACGCCTCAAAAAGAGGCCCGCCCGCCCGCCGCCCACCAGTCATCGATGTCGAGAGAAAAGGTGAAGAGGTACGAGATATTGTTCGTGTCCCCTCCGATGACTTTACAGAGACGCTGAGATGATGTATAACGTCTCCAAAACATAGCTTGGACAAGCCATGTCCACTCGAGCTAGAGGAAAGACCAATGATGGATGACACCTCTCCTCCAGATGGCTGAGGCTGGCAAATGGACACCAGCAGATCACTGCTAATGGGTCAGCCAAAGCCCTGTGTTCATAAAGGCGATGAAAGTGGCTAGGTCAGCTTAAATGCAGCACCGGTGGAGCAGTCCATCAGAAATCGCACTCACTGGATGGAGAAGACAGCCAGACTAAAGTGCGATGAAAGGCTATCCCAGATGGAGCATGCGAACGGGCACTAGAAAAAAAACATGATCGATGGATTCAGGAGACTCACAAAACAGGCAACCAGCAGAACCGACTTCTGTCCACTGATGTAAACGCAGGAGGGTATAGAATCCATGGTACAGCAGATGCCATTGAAAATTAAAAACCGTCCGCTCGAAGGCGAAGGTCTTGATGGCCTTCAAGATGGCTGGCCATGGATACTCGGGGTGCCAACGCACGATGTCAGAAGGCGCACCCCGGCCGGCCTGCTGGATCAAGATAGATGAAGGCTCTCCCAATCTTGTGGGTGTAGCTGACGTAGATCGGGAATGAATGTCGGCAGGTCTCTGGATAAGATTGTATTACCCAGGAGACCGTAGGTTGATAGTAAATGGCAGCGAAGTAGCAACTGGAAGCCCATTCGCCTTAATAAAGAAATGCAAATGCTGGAACAGAAAATTGGCCCAGATGGGAACGGGAAGGAGGGAGACCCGGATCAGAGCAAACAATCTGGCTGCAACAAGGTAGAGCCGGATGTTAGGCAGGGCCAGGTCTCCTCAATCAAAGGGGATAAACAACAGTTCCGCACGAACGGGGTGACAGACTGCTGCATACCCCCAAATACAGCCCACAACTGCAGCGTGCAATTTCTTCAAAAGCTAAGGAGATGATAAGGCGAATAGGCATTTAGACGTCAATAAAGACAAGATGTGCGTCTTGACGAACCTCGCCTTGACAAACATCGAGGTGGTCAAACGAAAGTTCTTGCCAAGGCGAGACTAACATTTATCAATTATTTGCTGCCAGTGACGTCAGTGCATGTCCGGTAGAAAGGAGAAGACGTATCATAACTCTATAATATGCTCACACCGCCTTATTGGAAAGGATTGAAGATTGTCCACCGTCCACTTCCCAGTAGCAATGCCTTTAGACTTGAAGAGATTAATGGAACTTCCCGTCAAAGTGCTAAAGAGATTGAAGGATGTCCAAGTAATACGCATCAGATACAAATAACACTACATCGTCAGCATATGACAGCGTACGGATGTTGATAGAAGCAGCTGGCAAATCATACCCCCGGACATTGGTTGGCAATAAAGAAATTGCAATAATGGCTCCAAATAGAAAATGTATAAGATGGGGGAGAGGGGACGCCCCTGCCTGATGCCTTTGGACAGTTCGAAGAAAGGCGAGTTGGAGCCATTAATCGCCACACATGATGTGGCAGAAGCACACAGTGCTAAGATAATCGTAGCAAATTGCCGAAGATGAAGATGGTGAAACACTCGAAAAAGAAACATGTGATTCACCTTGTCGAAGGCCTTTTCCTGGTCAAGAGTTAGCACAGCGAGAGTCTGACGACGCACACACGCTTCCTCCATAACACATTTGATGGTAATCAGGTTGTCAGAAATCCTGCGAGATGGAATGGAGCAGGATTGCCCCGGATCAAAAAACTCGTCGGCGAAACATTTAAGCCGTTGTTGAAGCACACCAGTGAAGACCTTGTAATCTGCGTTGAGCATTAGGCTCCACTGGGTGATGCATTCAGGATCCGGTACCTTGGGGAGCAAGATGATTCTCCCCGCGGTAAAGTCCGACGTGATGGAGAAAGGGTGCTTGAGGATTGAATTGAATACTTGCACCAGGAAAGGCCCAAGAAGTTTCCAAGTCGCATTAAAGAACGAGTATGGGATGCCATCCATCGACAGAAACTTCTTAACTTCATCTTCGGAAAAGGGATGAGTACTTGACAGGTCTGCGTCAGCAGTGAAAGGTCTAAGCGCCTCGATCCACTTCATTGTGGCATCAGATGGAAAGACTGGATGGCCAAAAAATGATGAAAAATGAGAGTGGAAAGCAGACAAGATGTCGGTGTTGGTTTCCACTGTCCCATTCTCCACCACCAAACGATGGCACATTTTGTTATTGGCGCGACGCCTTTCCTCAGCGAACACAACTGACGACATATTCCGGACGTCAGATGCCCAGGACAGTTTGGCCCTGAGAGCTGCGCCAGCGGCCCTGCGGATCATTAGAGCGTTGATCTCGCTCTTCACCTGGCGGATGTCATCAGCATACTCCCCTTCGGGATGGAACAGCGAAGGAGGCACAGGATTTCTTGCAGCATGCGGAGATGGCGCCGCTTGCGTCTAGCAGCATCACAAACAATCTTTCTGAAAAAACGACGGATCTTCGATTTAAGAGAAAGCCATGATGCTAGCGAGGGAGGCTGGTTGTGAAGATGTCTTTCCACAAACCGAACGAACATTCCCTTGTATTTATCGATGTCAAGCAGAAAAACGTTCAGAAACCAATTGTTCGAAGTAGGGCCTGCAGGGGAGGCTGGGAATGGAGGGATCCAACACAACTTGATGGCACTGCGGTCAGAAAACGAGCATGGAATGACCTCCATAGAACCCGGAGCACCAGCGAAAGTGGCGTCTACGAGAAAAAGGTCCAACTTCGAACAAAGACACAGAGGGCCCTTGATGAAAGGTGGACCCACACTGACTGTAATGGGAAGAAGACGCCCATAGATCGAAAAGTGCATTCTGCTGGCACAACTGGTGAACACACCCGGACGAAAAGATGCTATTCTCATCTGGATGCAATTGAAGACCCTAGTAACAACTACAGGCAAGGACGAGCACAGGTAAAAGTCTAGGTCTTCAAAGAATGTCCGTTTCTCTGTTGATAAACACGGGGCATACACATTAAGCAATCGGAATTTGAGACCAGATAGCAGGAGGTCCAAAGAAATTACCCTGTACTCGCAGTCAAAGACTCAGTTAGACGCGACGATGGAGGGGTTGAAGATGATGTATGCAAGCCCCTGCCCATATGGTGAAGATGAGTTGATGAAGAATTGTGCAGATGGATATTGACAGTGAAGTCCAGGGAGGTTAGCAAGCTATTGTGAATCAGCAAGCTTCACCTCCTGAAGAAAGACATCTGGCCTGTACAGGGCAATGAAAGATGACAAAACCGCTTGCTTGAAGTACGAACCAAGGGAACGAATGTTTAGGGAAAAGACCTTCACTGCGAAATTAAGCTGAGGAGGCTGACCTGTTTCTGAAGGAGACTTGAGCCTCACCAACGAGGGAGGAGGCTCAGAAGTCTTCCGACTAGGGGAACGAGCACGTCCCGAAGAGGAAGAGGGGCTGCGATGAAAATGGTCTGTGC
Organism: Rhysida immarginata; assembly: GCA_023313115.1. Taxonomy (NCBI): domain Eukaryota; kingdom Metazoa; phylum Arthropoda; class Chilopoda; order Scolopendromorpha; family Scolopendridae; genus Rhysida; species Rhysida immarginata. The sequence goes on from JAHWFO010029302.1 coordinate 12,115, forward strand.
AATTGTGTCTTTCAGCAGAAGAGGACACAGGAATCCCGTCCATCTTGCTAAAATGACGTCGGGCCTTTTTCTTGCTAGGGCTCTTAGGCGTCGCAAGAAGATCCCGCTGAGCTGACGCTGATGGCTTGGAGGTCCCAGCAGACGAAGAAATTTTCACAGTCGCAGGCGCACAGGCGATTCACAGAGGCTGCGACGCCGATGAAAGCGCAGGTGGAAGAAGAGATGGAAATTCCTCCACAGCAATCACCGATCCGGAGCATAACGAATCGTCTGTGATGATTTCAGCAGAGAGACCTTCTTCCAACGCCAGGGAGACGCATGGCAAAGGAGCAGGAGAGACGGACACATGAACCACACGAGGCCAAGGAGGGGGAGGAGGTGGCATAACCTTTTCAGGTATCGTGGGAAGAGGCGACGATGGTGAGACAGCCTTCGACTTCCGTAGTGAAGGACGAGGGATGGTTGCTCTGCTAGGCTCAGATGATTTGGCCGGTGAAGTCATCTTTGCTGGCTGCTGGGACGACATTCCTCGAGGCAGTGGGATTGGGGATGCTGGTGGAGTACCTGTCCTCTCCAGGTACTGATGGAATTTTCCCACGATTTTCTTACAGAAGTCGCACTTCTTCAGGAAAGGACAGTTCTTCCGGACATGGGAGGACTTCTTGCAGTACCAGCAGCACTGCCTCTGGCCCTTGTAGAACACGAAGGCACATTCTGCGTGCAACACAAGGGAATCAGGAATGTCTTTCTAAAGGAGTATGTCCAACAAAATGTCACCATTTTTCTGCAGGGGGGTGTCGGAGTGCTCTGCGGAGAACACTCGTAGCACCTCCCCATAGTCGGACATGTAGTCCTTCAGGTAGGAATCCGCCATCAGCGGCGAGGCACTCCAGACATGGAAGGTGAGATGTCTGGGGTCAGCATGAAACAAGTGGATATTAGGCTGGCAAATTTGACGTGGTCAGATTCTACTATCCGCTCAGCAACATTTCGGTTCCTGCAAGGCATCCTCGACTCAGTGGAGGAAAGCTTTTGCAGGACCGAAAGAAAAGGAAAACCCGACGAAAGAACAGGCGTATGCTTGTTCGGGCATGCAACCCCTAAATGAATGCACCGGTGGTAACTGATGGCCAGTGTGTAGTGCTTTCCATGGTGATGATGGTAAAATTCAATGTTTTTTAAAAGGAAGAAAGACCTCCCCCAGGACACACCATGGAGGGGGGACGCACTACACACTGGTCTCTGTCAGAAGAACTGTCTGCTGTTGGAACTGGAGCCGATGTTATGGCTCCAGAGGGGCCCCGTATATCGTGAAACGGCAGGGTGCCCATGCACACATGCTAAAGGAGTACAGGCAGCCCTCAAGGGCTGCACCACCCATCTAAATGCCTCAAAACAAGACCAGTCCGCCCACCGGTGGGTCATCGATATCGAGAGGAAAGGTGAAGAGGTACGAGATGTTGTTCGTGTCCCCTCCGATGACTTTACAGAGACGCTGAGATGATGTATAACGTCTCCAAAACATAGCTTGGCTAAGCCATGGCCACTCGAGCTAGAGGAAAGACCTATGTAGGATGGCACCTCTCCTCCAGATGGCTGAGGCTGGCAATTGGACACCAGCAGATAGCTGCCGACAGGCCAGCCAAAGCTCCATGTTCATGAAGGCAATGGAAGTGGTTACGTTCAGCTTATCAGTAGCACCGGTGGAGCAGTCTATCAGAAATCGCACTGACTGGATGGAAAAGACAGTCAGACCAAAGTGCAATGAAAGGCAATCCCAGATGGAATGTGCGAATGGCAATCCCACAAAACAGGAAGCCACCAGAACCAACTATTCCCCACTGATGTAAACGCTGGAGAGTATAGAATCCATGGTGCAGCAGACGCTATTGAAAATTAAAAACCGTCCACTAGAAAGTTCTTGCCAAGGCAGGACAAACACTTTTCAATAACTTGCTGCCAGTGAGGAGAGTCCATGTCCGGTAAAAAGGAGAAGACGTATCCCAGCACCGTAATTTGCTCACACCACGTTATTGGGAAGGATTGATGATGATCCACCGTCCACTTCCCATTAGCGATGCCTTTAGACTAGACAAGATTGACGGAACTTCCCGTCGAAGTACTAAAGAGAGCGAAGGATTCTTTATAGATGCCCAAGTAATACGCATCAGATGCAAATAACTCTACATCGTCAGCATATGCCAGCGTACGGATGTTGATGGAAGCAGCTGGCAAATCATACCCCCGGACATCTGGGTGGTGATTAAGAAATTGCAATAGTGGCTCCAAATAGAAAATGTATAAGATGGGGGAGAGGGGACGCCCGTGCCTGATGCCTTTGGACAGTTTGAAGAAAGGCGAATTGGAGCCATTAATCACCACGCATGAATTGGCAGAAGCATACAGTGCTGAGAAAATTGTAGCAAATTTCCGAAGACGAAGATGGTGAAACACTCGAAAAAGAAACACGTGATTCACCTTGTCGAAGGCATTTTCCTAGTCAAGACTTAGCACGGCGAGAGTTTGACGATGCACAGATGCTTCTTCCATAACACACTTGAGGAAAAGCCATTGAGGAACGAGTGCGGGATGCCATCTAATCCAGGGCTGGACTGTTGACGGCCATCCATCGACAGAAACTTCTTAATTTCATCTTCGGAAAAGGGACGGGTAATTACAGGTCAGCGTCAGCAGTGAAAGGTCTAAGTGCCTCGATCCACTTCATCGTGGAGTCGGATGATGAGACTAGGTGGCCAAAAAATGGTGGCCAAAAATTAACTTACCTTCGCCCAAGCTCCCCCACTTCATTTCCACTTACCTGTCCCCCATCAATCGGACGCCTTTCAGTCTGACAACCCCCTACAACATGGTACCTAAAGATAAATACAACGAATAGGAT
>JAHWFO010029305.1:8476-28069 GCA_023313115.1 Rhysida immarginata
ACAATGATAGTTACATTGTTACTCGGACTTCTATGGTCAGGTGACTTTTCCGCGTCCGGGCCTGTCTTTCTAGTTGGCTTTGGGGATTGACTGAAGTGGACACCATGCATTTATTTCTATACAAGTGCTTTTTTACGATGGCTTACGCTTTTCTACGATGGTAGGAATGATTTAATTTAATTACGGATCGCTATGGAAGAGCTTCTCTCTAATATTTATGGGATTGGAGCCTAATCTAGTCCCTCCGTAACGTCGATCTTAGACGTCGGCTGATACAAAATGGAGCGCCAGGAAGTGCCATTTTTCACACTTTAAACCATAGAGAAAGGAAGTAAACCCTTTTTGTTTTTACTTCCTTTCTCTATGCTTTAAACGCGATTTTCAAAATGAATACGGAGAGAAATGGTTTGGATGTAGCAACAGTAAGGGAGTTGATAAATACTTGTTTGTTGAAGCAACAATACAATTTGATGCATCATGAATAAACTTTTATCTTACTATACTATCCAATTGTCACCATTACAATTCGCTATTAATATGTAGTTTTTTTTTATGTAGCATCAACTAAATATTGATGGAGCACCAATATCGGAAGAAGGCTATTTCAACTATTGTTCTGTCATCAATATATGGATACCCATCCAGCAATAGAGCTTATTCACGAGGGTGACGTCTCACCCTAGCAACCAATCAGAACTCCTTAGCAACAAAGCCTTCTTCCATCTTGAGAGGCCGGTATCCAACACGCGTTGCAATCGAAGCATGGAAACAACAATCGAATTATCCTCTTATGCAGAACAATTACCAAATGATGACAAAAAATTATACAGGGAAAAATTAAAATACTCTGGGTTAACTGTTGATCCATTTTTGATTGCAAAAAAAGATTTTATTGAAGATTTACAGCGTTGGCCTAAAGTTAAATGGTGTGACATGTATTATTATTTGATTTGTACACCAAGCAAAATTACACAGTAACATATAAAAGTAAGTATTAATATTTTTGTCCTTAAACGCAAATACTATAAACATTTTTTTGATTTGTTGATGCTTTCAAATACAATTTAAATCATCAAAATTATTTATTTAAAACTTTATATTTTTGAAGTGAAAATAAAACAAAAATTAAAACATTTATGACTATTTCCATTTACAAAAACATTTACAGTATATAATTTTTTAATCCAAGATATTTAATGTAAATTATGAGCAATTTAAACTTAATTTTAATTTTTTATGTTTTAGGCTTGGAAAAGCTTACATGGAGCCCAAGATTTTTTAAATTGTGGCTTCATTCAAAGCTGAACATTTTACTTATTCCAATCACCTGATCACAGGTTTTTGGTAATGGGTAAAGTTAAATATTCTCAAAGGGCAAAGGAAGAACCATTACAACCCTGGTTTACTTGCAAGGAAAATGGAGAGATTTTAACTTCCCATTGTACATGCATGGCCGGGTATGAAAGTGTTGCATGGGTTTTATTGTATCATGAATTAAAATATTTTTTTAAAAATGATTTGTTTTAGATTAGGAGAAATTGTTCGCATGTGGCTTCTGTTATGTTGGCTATTGTCAAAAATTATGAAACGCAACAAGCATGCAGTAGGAAAAAGCCTGGCGAGGTTAATAACAATAATTTATATTTATAATAAACTGCTGTAAATATAAAGTTAAATTATTATTATTTTTTTTAATTTCAGCAAAAAGCTACTTATGCCAAACTTAAAGAAATTAAATTTAGCCAAACTGGTAAAACAATTGGAAAATGCAAAAAAAAAAATCAACTGACATTAATGAAACCACAGAAGAAGAATGGCAACAATTTTTATGCCTTCTTTTACTTAGTTTTTAATCAAACTTATCCCTAGTTTTGGCTAATATTTTTGGTATTCTGAAAAAGCGTTTGTTGTCACGATTTCCTCTATTACTACATCCAATAACACTACAAAAGCACACCATTATTCTAGAAAAACAAACAACAGATGCCCGCCAACGAAGAACGAAAGTATCAGCAGCCTTCCAATATGGCGGAATGTCAATCATAGGCGGAGCTCCGCCCTCGTGAATAAGCTCTATATCGGAAGTTGCTGATCATAATCTTCTTGTTGACTGGTCGTGAAATTGTCATTCGCTCTGTTGATGAGGCCAACGACATAACAAGGTCTGGAATCGGAAAAGTCGCCAAACCATCGGGGTGCTAGCAACAATCCAACATTCATTGTCTCCATCTTGGATGTTAACAGTGTTTTTCGTTTATTGGAAACAATGAAGGTGGGATTGTTGAAGGTATATGAAAATTATTATAATTCTTTCCATAAATAAATTTCACTCACTAGATGTCGCGAAAAGAGCTCGAGAATTTCCGTTTCATAACCTCGAGAATTTCCGTTTTGATCCTCTTTAGTTAATTTTAGCTATATGATTCATGGGTTATTCGGATAGTCTCATAAATAGTTAATGAATTTCATAGGAAAATTTTCCACTAATCGACTCCGATGAACAACATTTTGTATTCCTTACTGGTTATTTTTAATGTTAATCAATTTCAGAAGAGTGCAAGTAGAATGCTGTGTCTTTCCGAAAAGAGGTATTGTGAATGTAATTGCTAAAAATAATTTTTACCGGGTATTTCAAAAATCACCGGTATATTTGAAAAATCAATAAAAACTAAACGGGCAGCGATAGAAATACACCGTTTGTAATTTCGAAAGTTTGTCTGCCTGAAAATTTACTGTTGTCCCAAGCATATCGCAACACACGGTGTATTTCTATCGCTGCCCGTTTAGTTTTTTATTGATTTTTCAATTCAAACATACCGGTCATTTTTGAAACACCCGGTATCAATAAAAAAAAGTGGTCATTAAACTTCCTTCTTTTCGAGGTGTTTAGTTAGGTAACGTAACCTATTAAGGGCTGTTTGTACCAGGGACAAACGAAAGTAAAGACAAAGTTTCCTTTCTTTCATTTACCTCTTGTTTGTGCGTCCTGATTACTGGCCATCTGAAGGGCGTACACTGGAGCATCATCACCAGCTCCGGCTCCAACAGCCCTTTTATGAAACGATAGTGTGCACAAAAAACGGAAATAGAATCATTTATATATGTTACAATTATTAATTCATGAAATGAACCTGATACTTCTAACATACCTGGTATATAGAATTTTATTTCTTTTTTTGTGTTTCAAAAAACAGAACATATACACTAATTTTAATTGGGTATTAGGAAAATAAAAATTGTTAAGTGGCCCACAGCTCTATTGCTGTAGGAGCAGAAAACTATTGATGTGTCATCAATATCCATTATCCATGCATTGAAAATGCAGTGCTGTATTAGTGTGGCAACAAAAGAGTATTGTTCTCACAACAATATTTATTGAATGAGATTAATAAAGAAAATTGCTCTCTGTTCTAAAGACACTGTCAAAACAGTCTTGTCCACACAATAATAAATATTGATGGGACAGGAGTAACCATAAAATATTGTTACAGTAACCATAGATAAGGTTGTCACAACAATTCATTTCTCTCCGTGAAATAATGGATTTAAAATTTTTACATTGCTGTAGTTGTATTATATTTGTATCAAATAATGAAATTATGCCAAAAAAAAAATGATATCGATTTTTTGAGTGGTGTTTTCCTTTAATTGGATACGCTCAGTCGAACTTTCTTTTAAGACAAAGCTTTGTTTACCCAACGCGAATTAAAATTATAAAAAAACAAAACGGTCTTCATAATTACAGACCTGGCACTGTCAAAATGCTAATATTTAATCGATTATTCGTGCTAATGGTTACTTAGGAAACATTAAAAAGAGGCACAACAAGTATAAAAAGAAATATATACGCAATTACTCCCACATTTAGATTTCCGATTTGAATTGATTAGAAAGCTCGAGAAGATGCTCCTGAAGAAAATCTTTCTTTCATCCACCATTTGGCTTATTTGTCTCGTTGCCATTGTTGATGGCATTAAGAAAGATACCTGGAGAAGTATTGTGGGTATTCTTGTAGGTAATAACATAAAACCAAAAGCTCAACCTCTGTTAGATTTTTCGACGGGGAACGTCTTGCAGTGTTCGTTCAAATGCAACCAAGTTTCGGAGTGCAGGTCTTTCGCCCACAAAGACTCCGACTGCCTCCTTTACGACGACGATTATTCCATCGACACGGACATCGAAACGGCTTCTGGCTATGTCTATAATAAAGTACAAGTAAGAATATTTTTCCTATTAAATCAAATCATTCTTTAATAAGCATTCTGCTCGATTTTATTTTTTATTATTGGAAATTATAAAATGGTAGAGGGTGACGAGAATTTTGTCTAGTTTTTTAACAGAACAATCACGGCAAATGGTATCGATACTGGCTTGTATAACTGCTTCAGCTTGGTATGTCACTGGTCTGCAGTTTAGCGGATTTTACAAGTCAATATTGACAAAAGTGGAAAAGCTAAAAAACGAAAACTGACTTTTAGAGAAAACTCTAGTTCTCTAGTTCTAAGTTCATCCATTAATATAGTGAATAAGTATTTTATTTAAGGAAAATAAAATGACAGCAGGGGACGTGAAATCGTTCACCCCATTTCTCTTGAGACGCAAGTGAGAGAGAGAACTGTATGGTGGGCGGGGGCGAACGAAAAAAGTCACTTTGCAATGCTTAGAAGAGAGGGAGAGAGAGAGGCGATTGAGAGCATTAAAAGAGAGGATCTTGCAGTGGCCATAAGTCAGCATCAGTGCCAGCACTTTCACGCAATCTAACTTTTTATGAACGAACAATACCAAGGCTTTTTCTACTAAATGTTTTTCATGAGAGAAAAGTGGCTTGAAAATGAAGTTCACGAACATAACGATTGCGTCAGCACACGATCCGATGGCGGAATATTTCTTATCAATGCTTTCCTTCTAACTGGATCGCTTGGAGCTCTAAAGAGTTTAATATTCCTATCACTTTAAAATACTTGAGAAAAAGTTCATTCGGTAAGTAGAAAACCTATAGTAATCCGCAGCGCTCTGTCTGGCTGAGAAAAAATGTCCAAAGCTTATAACATGGGATTTTCCAACATGTATAAGTAGTAGAAAAAGCCTTGATTTAAATCTATTTATATTCTAAATGAAATTGCGCCATCTGTTAGCACGATCTAGCATCCTTTGAAAACAAAAGTCTACAGGCGCATTCGGCGGCGCTCAGATCTGACTCAGATCTGAGAGAGCAGCGTTCGGCGAGCACTTTGGTACTTCCGCCTGAGAAGAAAACGTGTTCGGCACGCAACGAATCTGTCAGATTCTGAGCTCAGACGCTCAGCAAGCTTTTCTTTTTCTGAGTGCTCAGATAGTATATGGCGGCGGTCACTGCGATGCGAAGCTATCAAAAAAGCTACGAGAGCCAAATCATGGCGATACCCTGTGTACCCTTTCCTCCCTGGCCTTATGGTATACTCTGCTCGCGATCGAATATTAATCATGCTGAGTTGTTCATTTCATGCAGATTTTTATTTCATGTACACTAAAATTAGTAAAACCGCCGTTTCTTCTCAGTATTTGTAAAGTCGGTAAAGCCATTTCTTTCTGAGATAAAAGCGCGTTCGGCAACAGTCACTCAGACGCTCAGAAAAGCAGTCAGATACCACGTGACAGTTCTCTCAGATCTGAGCCAGATCTGAGTGCCACCGAATGCGCCTTATTTCACGATAAGATTAGAAAAATATGAATAAGTTAAAAAAATTGATAAAACAAAATCGGTATAAAAAGTAACCTATTTCAAGCACAGTGACTTTAACTGCGTATATGGAAAGTATCGTAGAGATTCGTTGAGTATTTTCTGTATTATTAAAAAACAAACTAACCAACAGACACTGAGCTTTATAATATACAGGGTGTCCACAAATGATTGTCCTGGTTTCATGATTTTATTCTAGGTGTATTATTTAACACATCATCACGAAACTTTGCAAATACGAGGGCTGTTCAAAGGCTCCAGGAGTAATTTTTTAAAAATTTATTATGAACACTTACGACTTATTCCACGTGATCTCCTTCAAAGTACTCTTCCCCCTGTTGTGCCCACTTTTCCCAGCGTCGTTTTCACTGCAGGAACCATTGTTTAAATACTTTTTTTTTGAATCAGTAATAGCTCCCGCGTCGAATTTTCCTTTATGTCGTCTGTCGTCTCAAATCTCTTTTCTTTGAGTGGTTTCTTCAGTTTGGGGAAGAGAAAAAACTTGGCGGGGGCCAAATCAGGTGATGAAGGTGGTTGGAGAAGAACAGACATCTAATTTCGGGCACAAAATTCACGGATCCTGAGGACCGAACGCGCTGAGGCGTGATGGGGGTGGGGAGGGGGGATCACGAATATTTACTCCAAATTTAAAGGATACAAATGAATTTATTAAGGATGAATTTCCAAAGATAAATGTTTACATATATAAGAGACAATTAACAGAAATTTAGCAATAGGCGCATTCGGCGGCGCTCAGATCTGACTTAGATCTGAGAGAGCAGCGTTCGGCGAGCACTTTGGTACTTCCGCCTGAGAAGAAAACGTGTTCGGCACGCAACGAATCTGTCAGAATCTGAGCTCAGACGCTCAGCAAGCTTTTCGGTTTCTGACTGCTCAGAATGAACATGGCGGCGCCCACTGCGATGCGAAGCTATCAAAGAAGCTACGAGAGCGACATCATGGCGATGCCCAGTGTACTCTTTCCTCCCTGGCCTTATGGAAAACTCTTACCGCGATCGAATATTATGCATGCTCAGTTGCTCATTTGATGTTAAATTTTATTTCATGTACACTAAAATTAGTAGATCCTCCATTTTTTCTCAATATTTGTAAAGTCGGTAAAGCCATTTCTTTCTGAGATAAAAGAGCGTTCGGCAACAGTCACTCAGACGCTCAGAAAAGCGGTCAGAAACCATGTGACCGTTCTCTCAGAACTGAGCCAGATCTGAGTGCCGCCGAATGCGCCTAATAACTCAGTGGTGAACAGATATAACCTAGAATAAAATAAAACAGTAAATACAATCACAAATTCATAATTTCAGGTCGCATCATCGAGATGGAAAATCGCCACGAGTAAAGAGACACCTTACGGCAAAACTACCGTAACTGGGAACAAAAACAGATATCAACAAACCGAAAACGAGACTTTATCCAGAAGATATAAAGATTTTGATTGCCCTCTATAGGAATTTATTTGCAATACAACTCACTGCGCAGTTTAAACTGTCCTGGAACTTTTTGAACAGACCTCGTGCATAGACAAATCGCCAAGTTTTTTTTTTGGAAAGCTGTCCCGCAGATCTATATTTCCGTTTGTGGCCGCTAGAGGGCTACAGCTGCAAAATTGATGGAGCAGTCGTGTCGGAAATGATGATCAAGAACACTAATTCCATCAAATACCCCCAAACAAACAACTCACAAGGGGTTAAGTCAGGGGAGCGTGGAGGCCATGGCAGCTTTCTTGATCATTTCCGACACGACTGCTCCATTAATTTTGCAGCTGTAGCCCTCTAGTGGCCGCAAACGGAAACACAGATCTGCCGGACAGTTTTTGGAAAAAAAAAACTTGGCGAGCTGCTCTATGTATTTGCAAAGTTTCGTGATATGTTAATTAATATACCTACAATAAAATCATGTACCCGGGACAATCATTTGTGGACATCCTCTATATAGGGATAAAGATTGTTGAAATGAATAAGTGATGGATTGTTACGAAAAATTAACAGTTCTACAGAATAAGTCTGTGAGGAATCGGGCTGGATGAAGCTTTTGTTGAAGCTGGGGTGTTAGAGTTGGAATCGTAATTAAGAGGGGACCTCTTTGGTGATTATTGTCCCAATTTAAAAGTCATTTGACTTTGTGATGAAGTGTTATTTTATAATGGAAATTTTACATTAGTTGTAAAGTTAAAAGGTCTTTACATTTAAAAATGCATAAAATGTCTAAGAAGCATGGGACATCTCCAGTATGCATATAGCCAGTAAGGGTTTAGAACTCTAATCAGATATGAATGAATAAGTTTACTCTATTTGATATACACGTATATTGCATATCAATTCTTTTGTATAATATTGGAATTATGATTGTGCATAATTGCGTATGACCTTGTAAGATTTGCAATTGTGTTATTGTGTTCGTTTTGAGATCATAAGGGTATCGCCAAAGAAGATATGCAAGCCAATTGGGTGAAAGTTGGTATTCATTCAAAACAAGCCAAAGCTTAGACTGGAATAGAGACACCACACAGAAACTATACTTTGACAGCTATAATTACTGACAAAACTATCCCTCACAACTGATCAGACATTACACTCATAGATATGCAAAACAAAGTGACCTACATAATTGATATTTCGGCAATGCACGTAATTTACTAAAGACATACCCAAACAAAATCACTAATGATGCAGATATTGCACACGAAATAAAACGCCTTTGGAGAGTAAACAAATTGCATACTGTTCCTATCGTTCTTTCTGCTATTGGGGTTATTTCACACATTACATAAAAGCCTGTCAACACTGAAATTATACCCACTCTTATGCAAATTCTTACAGAAAGCCAAAATCCTAATCACTTGTCATATAGTAAAGATATCCCTACACCCAAACATTAATATTCCACTAACACGTAATTTTTCCCATCTTTACATTTGAGCCCCTCTCTTGGGTCCGCCCAGAGATGCTTAAAGTATAGAGACTTGGTCCGGTAACCAATTTAAAATAAAGTTAGCAGTATTTCTCAGTATTATAAGACTTCCGGTGTTTCTAGTTTCTTTTTTATTTTTGTCAGTCACCTTTTTGCAACATCTGAGTACCATGGTGACGTCCAAACACAAAGGAGTGGTGTGCAAAACGTTGACTGCTTTCGTCATCCTTGTCAGTTTCAGTTCGTGCTTCGGCAATTACTTGCCATTCTCAGACGCAGTCAGATCTCAAATAACCATTTAATTGCAAAGGCGCCTTAAATATACTTGTATAAAAGATAATAAATCCGGATGACATCAGCTAATAATCATTGAAATGTGACATACGAGGCCAACGGAAGACATGCCAAGGCACTTAAAACTCACCTGAGTATCGGAGTCTGAGCAAAGGTACAGCCTTCTAGGAACCACTAGGCCTGAACATGGAAAACAGAAAACATTGTTACGTGGTTCTGATAGTGCTATTACACAAATTAGTTCAACGTCACAATCTTAGTGCTTCAACAATACATTATTGACGTCACGATCAGGCCTGATAGTTTCTAGAAGGCCGTGGGAACAGGGCGAACATGGTATCGGATATTCTTGAGTGAGGATATCAAGCATTTGCAGTGGTCCGCATACTCCCCGGACCTAAACCCATAGAACATGCTTGGGACGCTCTTGGTAGAAGTGTGACACAAAGGAACCCCCTTCAAGAACGCTGCAGGAACTGACAACTGTCTACGGGAAGAATGGGATAAGATCCCGACTGCTCTCCTCAAGAGTCTGGTGGGAAGCATGCCAGACAGATGCAGAACATGCATTGCGGAGACAAACAAACAACATTTGATCGCTTCATGATACCTCTTCTGCTTTTGCCATAATGTTCGTTTCCTTAGTTGAAATTCGATGCCATTCTGTTTTCATAAAATCACTGTAATACGTCTACTGAAGTTTTGGTAATGTTTATTTCTTGTAAAAATGTTGCTGTTCCTTAGTAACTGTCAAACAGTGTAATAGATCATAAAGCTTAACAGATCCTGTCTATGGACTATTTTCGAAGTTGGATATAATAAATTTCAACAAGATGGCGCATAACAACACTATCACCGAGATATGCAAGAATTGCAAGGAAACTGGTTAAGACAAAGAGATACAGCTGAGTTCTCCGCACATTCTCTTGATTTAACACTTTTTGACTTTTACATATGGGTCAATCCACGTCAATGCAGGCAGAAATTTTATAGTTTTGGCACTTGACCTTTCGGATTTTAATGAAATTTGATATATACAATTGCCCTAGGGAGTTGGTAATGCATGCCAAATATTATTAAATGTTTTTCATTTTTATGGAAGTTACGGACATTTAAAATTTTCGAAATTTGAGTGAGGTCCTTATCTATAAAGCACTGTAATTTCGGTTGTATTTTACTTAGAAAGATGTGATTGGTGACTTTTGAAAGCTCTTTAACTGTAGATTCTATAAAATTTTAAAAATTATATTACGCATGCGCAAATATTTGAACTTAATAAAAAAATTCTATTTATGCAAATTTCTCAAATGGTGGGTATTTTTTACGTTAAAAATTATTAGCATCTTTCACATACTTTCATAAAACCTATACAAAAAATTAAAAACTGTGTTTTGCTCCGTTTTAAAGATATTAATTTTTAAGGCTCGAGTTCCAAGCCACAATACATCCGTTTGTATATTACAGTTCTTCAGATGGACAAGGCATCCTAAGAAATATAAATTTTGTGGTAATATCCGATTGTCTTAAACATTCAACAGTTCTTTTTTATTCCTTTCAATGTGAACTCATTAAGTTTTTAAAAAAAAATTCAATAAATATAGAGAAGATACGAGGGTTGGTCGAAAAGTAATGCGTCCATGGCTGTAACTTTTTTATTTGTTAACCGATTTTCAAAATTCTTTTTGTATCTAATATAATTACATTTGTTCTCTATGTAATGCACTATTCATTTTTCGACATAGTCCCCATGCCTTTTCACGCACTGCACCAACGTGTAACCACTCGGGTGAACCCGTCGCAGAGGAATTCCGGGTTGTTGTCGACACCAGGATTGAATGGCAGCTTTGGACTATTTTCTGCAGCACGATAACGCTCGCCCGCAAACAATCGCAACACACTGGAGGTGTTGCAGCGCCTGCAGTTCAAAGATGAAAAACTGCACTTCAAAGATGAAAGATCTTGCCCCTTGCAATTTTCACCATTTCCCAAAGAAGAAAAAGCATCTTAGGGACATTCAATCCCTGAAGACGAGGTAAAAGAGGCGATTCAATCCTCTTATTGACAATAACCCCGGATTTCCTGTCCGAATTTATGCAGATTGGCTCTATTTCGCCACATCTCATTGGAAGGGGCCAAGTGACGGATTAGGAGGAACATTGAAAAGATTAGCTGCCAGATCTAGCTTTCAATTGCCCCCAAAAATCAAATACAACCCCCAAGGGATTTATATGATTTCTGTTACGTTTCAAAGGAAGAGATACAGGCATAAGAAAAAAGAATACAAAATAGATTCGATTCAGAGAGAGGTGTGAAAGGGACAAGAAATCATCATACGGCGGTACCTTTATCTGAATCACATGTTCAGAATGAGATGATTCAAAAGTAACTCTACAGTGGCTGGTGGGAGGTGGAAATGCCCGCCACCGGCCTCACGACATCGGCTAGCCCGCAGTTGCATGTTGTGAAAACACTGCTCAATATGGCTGGTGAGATTTGCTGAACTTCAGTTGTGATTTCCTCCTTCAGCTCAGGCACACGGTGCGGATTGTTTGCATACACTTTATCTTTCAAGGCACCCCAAAGGAAGAAATCGAGAGGTGTGACGTCCGGCGAGTCTGCAGGCCATATGATTCGATCAGCAAAGACGTCTGTAGAAAGCGCATTGATGTGTGCGCTGTACACGTTTCCATGCACTAATGCACACTAACTTTTGAATTACCCTGTATAATGAAGCCTGTATCAACTTCAGATGCCTTTGCAGTTCATCTCGTCCTTCAGAGTAATTCAGACGTGATTGACTCTGAGGAAGTGAAAAGTAAATATACTTTCTTTATTACTAGCAATTCGACATCATAATGCAAATTTATATTTTCCTACTAAATTATCTTCTTATTTAACAGATGCTCAATACTTTTCTGACTTCGGAAAACAAAATCTGAAGTTCTAAGAAACATTTATCCTATTGATATAATTATTATCGTAATGCTAATATTGATTTTATTTTTGTGTAATTATAATTAAAAATACTATTTATATAAATAACAAAACGTAAAAAAATGAATAGTCCCAAGGTTACACGCTTTCTCTTCCATGTATGAGTACTCAAGTCCCTACTACTTGACTCCCGCTGCTTGGAGCTCAAGCTTTAAAAATTAATATCTTAAAACGGAGCAAAACAGAGTTTTTAATTTTTTGTAGTTTTATGAAAGTATGTGTAAGATGTTAATAATTTTTTAACGAAAAAAATACCTTTGGAGAAATGTGCATAAATAGAATATTTTTATTAAATTCAAATATTTGCGCATGCGTAATATAATTTTTAAATTTCATATAGAATCTACAGTTAAAGAGCTTTCATGCAGCGGGAATCAACCGAAGTTACAGTACTTTATAGATAAGGCCCTCACTCAAATTTCGAAAATATTAAATGTCCGTAAATTCCATAAAAATGAAAAAAATAATAATATTTGGTATTCATTACCAACTCTCTAGGGCCAAATTTTGTATACACCAAATTTCATTAAAATCCGAGAGGTCAAGTGGCAATGCCTGCATGAACTGACGTGGAAAGACCCATATGAGGGCTATAAAAGACATCGCATATCACAGAAATCCAATTACACTGGAAGCTAATCAGGAATTAAGTAAAACGGCAAGAGCTGCAATCCTTTTGGACACTTCCAAGCAACAGTTTGCAAAATTGTTAAATGTCCGGAAGTTAACGACAAACGCTTTGGGCATCTCCCGTAATTGTTGAGGTTGAAAGTAGCATCCATTCATCTCATGACGTCCGAGTAGGTTTAGTATTAAAATAGTTAAATTTTTCTTTTGCTGAAATGTGTTTACATCTTTGGAGTACACTCTATTAAAAAAGATTTACATTTTGATGCGTAATTGAAACGTTTAATATTTGTCAATTTTAAGGAATCCAGAGGACGCCACTACCTGCAGTTGTTCAAGCATGAAGGAATGACGTGGATTGCTGCGAAGAAATTCTGCGAAGATAAAGAGGGACGCCTAGTCTCCATTATTAATTCGGAGATCCAAGCCACTGTTCAGGACCTCATGCGAAGACACAATGAGCAAGGTGCATGGATTGGACTGCAGTCCATCGACAGAAAAGGAAGCTTCCAATGGACCGACGGAACAATCATCAAGGTCCCTCAAGGTAAAACAGAATTCAAAAACGACGACCCATACCAAAACTGGTACCAATGGAACCCCAATGACTTTGACGGACCGGATAACGTTGGAGTTTGTGATTTGGAAGTTTCAGGGAATTCTGGATGGTCAGACGTAAAGGCGAGTGATTATAAATGGGCAAGTATATGCGAATTTCAGTTTCAAATCAAAGCCAATCTTTGAAATACAAATTTACAAATATTGTGTTTACATGTTTGAATTTACAAATAGTTTAACGTTAATGGCACATACTGTTTAACATCTGAATTTCTCAATTTTCCTCGTTATTGATTTAATATTTTGTGCTGTATTTTGTATTTAACTGTTATTTGAAATTATTCTTGTATTATGGTAATATATGCACATATTATATTTAATTAAACATAGGATATACAATGCTATTCACTGATCCGACAGCTAACTCATATGTAAACTCATATCTAAGTGTGATTTAGCGAAACTGAAACAAACAGTGACTATACTATTAGAAACTGCTAGGACAACTATATGCTGGTTGAAAAATATTAGGCCTCTTATATCAAATAACTTAAATTTTCATCTTGACCGATGTTGTATATATTTATATCACTATAAATGTATTTGGAACAAATAAAAATTGTTTTCACTATTCCATTATTCTTCGTTCATTATACACACAACGTCAAAAGTAATAAACCATTAACGAATGACATAACAAAGTACCGAAAGGTTAAACTATACCATTCGCGGAAATATTTTAAACTGCCCTATGTTAATATTGTAAGTTTCTAATGGACAATAATGATCCATTAACCATGTACATTTCAACCAATTTGCATTATCATTAATTTTACGTTATGTTAATTCATAAAACATCATTGCAAGTTGTTTGATATATTACATGCCTTATATTAGCATTGAAAGTTCCAGTGAAGCATAAGGGCTCCGCGAAACCAGGTTCCTTGAAACTAATTTCGACTAACATTGATTTTACATTATTTTCATTCGTGATACGTCATTCCAAGTCGTTTGATATATTACATGCCATATTTTACCATGGAAAGTTCCAGTGAACCATATAGGTTCCTTGAAACCAATTTCGACTATCATTAATTTTACGTTATATTCATTCATGATACATCATTCCAAGTTGTTCGATATATTACATACAATATTTTAACATTGAATGTTCCAATGAACCAAAATGGTTCCTTTAAACCAATTTCCTTGAAACCAATCTCGCCTATCATTAATTTTACGTTATATACATTCGTGATAACTCATTCCAAATCGCTTGATATATTACATGCCATATTTTAGCATTGAAAGTTCCACTGAACCATAATTGATCCACTAAACCAGGTTTCTTGAATCCAATTTCGACTATTATTAATTTACGTTATATTCATTCTTGACACATCACTCCAAGACGTTTGATATACTACATGCCATATTTTAGCATTGAAAGTTCCAGTGAACCACAATGGTTCCACTAAACCAGGTTCCTTGAAACCAATTTCAACTATCATTACTTTTGCGTTATATTCATTCATGACACATCATTTCAAGTCGTTTGATATATTACATGTCATATTTTGGAATTGAAAGTTCCAATGAACTATAATGGTTCCACTGAATCCGAGTTCTTTGAAACCAATTTCGACTATCATTACTTTTACGTTATATTCATTCATGACACATCATTCCAAGTTGTTCGATTTATAACATGCCATATTTTAGCATTGAAAGTTCCAATGAATCATAATGGTTACGCTAAACCAGTTTCCTTGATACCGATTTCCTGTCATGTAATATATCAAACAACTTGGAATGATGTGTCATGAATGAAAATAACGTAAAATTAATGATAGTCGAAATTGGTTTCAAGGAACCTGGTTTAGTGGAACCATTATGGTTCATTGGAAACTTCCAATGTTAACATAGGGCGGTTTAAAAATATAGTTCCGCGAATGGTTTAGTTTAACCTTTCGGTACTTGGTTATGTCATTCCTTAATGGTTTATTAAGTACCTGTTGGGGTAAATTCAGATTTTATGTGTAAAAATAGATATAATTTTATTTGTAATTAATTATTCTATTTTTTCTATTTTTTAAGTTTTTTTTTTACTGTTTTGCAGACAGTGATTGTTGAGTATATATTGTTTTAATAAATGTTAATTAAAAATCTCCACGTGATTATCACTGTCTGCAGCTAGTTGTCCCTCGCGAATAATTTTCGTGATCACGAGGATGTGTGTCCCACTATTGTTGATGTTCTTTCCGTGGTAACTGTTTTTTTTTATTTCAGACAGACCACTTCCAGCTTCTGGCTTGACCAGTCGTCCCTCCTTCTGGTAGACATTTGTGCAGTGCGTTTGCCCCCCCTGGTGTCTCCTGGGGGAGGTCTTCTTCTTCCTTACCAAAACATTGACTTTTTTCATCATCACCATGGAACGCATGGTGATGAAGATCGCCGACGGTCCGTTTACCGCCGGCGCATTCATGAAGGGGTTGTATGCCCGTACAAGCTTACCCCCTGTTCTTCCGTCGGGTTTTCCCGCTGTTTCGGTTCTGCAAAAGCTTTCCCCCACTGAGTGGAGGATGCTTTGCAGGAACCGAAATGTTGCTGAGCGGATAGTAGAATCTGACCACGTCAAAGTTGGCCAGACTACTATCCACTTGTTTCATTCCGACCCCGGTCATCTCACCGTCCATGTCCGGGGTGCCTCGCCGCTGATGGCAGAATCCTACCTGAAGGACTACATGTCCGACTACGGGGAGGTGCTACGAGTGTTCTACCCAGAGCACTCCGACTCCCCCCTGCAGAAAAATGGAGACTTTTTTTTGGACATGCGCCTTCAGAAAGACATTCCTGACTCCCTTGTGTTGCACGGAGAACGTGTCTTCGTGTTCTACAAGGGCCAGAGGCAGTGCTGCTGGTACTGCAAGAAGTCCTCCCACGTCCGGAACGACTGTCCTCTCCTGAAGAAGTGCGACTTCTGTAAGAAAATCGTGGGCAAATACCATCAGTGCCCGGAGAGGGCGGGTGCACCGGGGGCATCCCCAACGCCACCGCCTCGAGAGATGTCGTCCCAACAGCCAGCACTGATGACTTCATCGGCCAAGTCAACTGAGCCTAGCAGAGTGACTATGCCTCGTCCTACTCCGAGGATTTCGAAGGCGGTCCCGCCATCGTCGGCTCCTCCTTCACCAAGGAAAGCGAAGGCGGCCCCACCGTTTTCACCTCCTCTTTCACCGAGGTTATCGAAGGCGGCCCCACCATCGTCGACTCCTTCTTCACCAAAGAAATCGAAGACGGCTCTACCATCATCGCCTCTTCCTACGACTCCTGGGAAGGAGATGCCGCCTCCCACTCCTCGGCCTCGTGTGGTTCAAGAGACTGTTTCTCGTCCACCTTCGCCTGATGTTTTCTCGATGGCGGAGGACTGGCACTCTGCAAAAGTCATCTTAGACGATTCCTTGTGTTCCGAGTCGGTGTTTGTTGCGGAGGAATTTCCATCTCTTCCTCCACCTGCGCTTTCATCGGCATCGCAGCCTTTGCGAATCGTCTGTGCGCCTACGCCTGGAAAAATTTCTTCCTCTGCTGGGACCTCAAAGCCATCAGCGCCAGCTCAGCGGGATCTTTTTGCGACGCCTAAGAGCCCTCGCAAGAAAAAAACCCGACGTCATAGTAGCAAGAGGGACGGGATTCCTGTGTCCTCTTCATCTGAAAGAGACAGCTGCGTAGACCATCATCATCGCAGCCCCTCTTCCTCTTCGGGACGTGCTCGTTCCCCTAGACGGAAGACTTCTGAGCCTCCTCACTCGTCGGTGAAGCTCAAGTCTCCTTCAGATACAGGTCAGCCCCCGTCAGCTTAAATTCGCAGTGAAGGTCTTTTCCCTAAACGTTCGTTCCCTTGGTTCGTCCTTCAAGCAATCGGTTTTGTCATCATTCGTCGCCATGTACAGGCCAGATATTCTCCTTCTTCAAGAGGTGAAGCTTGCTGCTTCGCAAGAGCTTGCTAACCTCCCTGGCCTTCGCAGTCAACATCCATTTGCGCAGTTCTTCATCAACTCATCTTCGCCACATGGGCTGGGGGTTGCCTCCATCATCTTCAACCCCTCCATTGTGGTGTCGAACTGCGTCTTTGACTGTGAGTGCAGGGTAATTTCTTTGGACCTCCTGCTATCTGGTCTCAAATTCCGATTGCTTAATGTGTACGCCCCGTGTTTATCAGCAGAGAAACGGACATTCTTTGAAGACCTTGAATTTTACCTGTGCTCATCCTTGCCTGCGGTGGTTGCTGGGGACTTCAATTGCCATCCGGATGAGAACAACATCTTTTCGTCTGGATGTGTCTACCAGTTGTGCCAGCGGAATGCACTTTTCGATCTGTGGGCGTCTTCTTCCAATTCCAACCAAAGTGGGTCTACCTTTCACCAAGGGCCATCTGTGTCTTCAAGGTTGGACCTTTTTCTAGTAGACGCCACTTTCACTGGTGCTCCTGGTTCCATGGAGGTCATTCCATGTTTCTTTTCTGACCATAGTGCCATCAAGTGGTCTTGGAACCCTCCATTCCCTGCCTCCTCTGCAGGCTCTGCTTCGGACAATTGGTTTCTGAACGTTTCTCTGCTTGACAACGATAAATACAAGGGAATGTTCGTTCGTTTTGTGGAAAGACATCTTCACAACCTGCCTCGGTCACTAGCTTCGTGGCTTTCCTTTAAATCAAAGCTCCGTCGTTTTTTCAGAAAGGTTGGGTTGGACGCTGCTAGACGCAATCGGCGCCATCTCCTCATGCTGCAAGAAATTCTGCGCCTCCTCCGCTGTTCCATCCTGAAGGGGGCATATGCTGATGACATCCGCCAGGTGAAGAGCGAGATCAACGCTCTAATGATCCGCAGGGTCGCCGGCGCAGCTCTCAGGGCCAAACTGTCCTGGGCGTCTGACGTCCGGAATATGTCGTCAGCTGCGTTCGCAGAGGAGAGGCGTCGCGCCAATAAGAAGAGGTGTCATCGTTTGGTGGTGGGGAAAGAGACAGTGGAAGCAGACTCTGACATCTTGTCTGCTTTCCACTCTCATTTTTCATCATTTTTTGGCCACCCAGTCTTTCCATCCGACGCCACGACGAAGTGGATCGAGGCACTTAGACCTTTCACTGCTGACGCTGACCTGTCAATTACCCGTCCCTTTTCCGAAGATGAAGTCAAGAAGTTTTTGTCGATGGATGGCCGTCATCAGTCCAGTCCTGGATTAGACGGCATCCCGTACTCTTTCTTCAATGCGACTTGGAAACTTCTTGGGCCTTTCCTGGTGCAAGTGTTCAATTCCATTCTTAAGGACCCTTCCTCCATTACGTCGGACTTTACCGCGGGGAGAATCATCTTGCTCCCCAAGGTACCGGATCCTGAACTTGTCACCCAGTGGAGGCCTATTACTCTACTCAACACGGACTATAAGTTCTTCACTGGTGTGCTCCAACAACGGCTCAAATGCTTCGCCGACGAGTTCTTCGATCCGGGACAATCCTGCTCCATTCCATATCGCAGGATGTCCGACAACCTCATTACCATCAAGTGTGTTATGGAGGAAGCGTGTGCTCGCCGTCAGACTCTTGCCGTGCTAAGTCTTGACCAGGAAAAGGCCTTCGACAAGGTGAATCACGTGTTTCTTTTCCGAGTGTTTCACCATCTTCATCTTCGGAAATTTGCTACGATTATCTCAGCACTGTATGCTTCTGCCACATCATGCGTGGCGATTAATGGCTCCAAAGGCGTCAGACAGGGGTGTCCCATTTCTCCCCTGTTATATATATTCTATTTGGAGCCACTTTTACAATATCTTATTCGCCACCCAGATATCCGGGGGTATGATTTGCCAGCCGCTTCCATCAACATCCGTACGCTGGCTTATGCGGACGATGTAGTGCTATTTGCATCTGATCCGTATTCCCTGGGCATCTATAAAGAATCCTTCGATCTCTTTAGCACTTCGACGGGAAGTTCCATCAATCTCGTCAAGTCTAAAGGCATTGCTATTGGGAAGTGGACAGTGGACTATCTTCGATCCTTCCCAATAACATGGTGTGAGCAAATTACAGTGCTGGGATATGTTTTCTCTTTTTCCCCTAATATGGACTCTCGTCACTGGCAGCTGTTAATTGATAAATGCATCGCACGCCTTGGCAAGAACTTTCGTTTCACCACCTGGATGTTTGCCAAGGCGAGGTTCGTCCAGTCGCACGTCCTACCGATCTTGACGTCTAAGTGCCTGTTTGCTTTGCCTTCTCCATCTCATTTAAAGAAGGTGCGTAGTGCGATAGTTGATTGTGTGTGGGGTTATTCAGCAGCCCGTCATCCCATCCGTTCGGAGCTGCTGTTTATCCCCTTCGATGGGGGGAGGAAGGAGGAAGGCACGAATCAAGGCGGCGATTCTGGCCGCGATGAGGTATCGACGAATGTTTGGCAAGCCCAATCCCCCCCCCCCCCCCC
>JAHWFO010029305.1:28169-45566 GCA_023313115.1 Rhysida immarginata
GGGGGGGGGGGGGGGGATTGGGCTTGCCAAACATTCGTCGATACCTCATCGCGGCCAGAATCGCCGCCTTGATTCGTGCCTTCCTCCTTCCTCCCCCCATCTGGGCCAACTTCTTCTTTCTGCATCTGCGCTTCTTCTTGAAAGTGAACAGGCTACCTTTTCCGTCCACGCTGCCAGTGACGATCATTTCACGTTCGCCCGACTTTTACCATCTAGTCTGGCGACATTTGTCATCTTTCCTTCGACAGCTTGACCCGCAGGACTGGGGAAACCTTCGTCTATCTTGGTTCTTCCAGCAGTCTGACCAGGGTGCGACTTCTGACATCGTACGGTGGCATCCTGAATATCCATGGTCAGCCATCTTGAAGTCCGTCAAGTCTCTCGCCTTTGAGAAGGCGGTCTTCAAATTTCAATGGCGCTTGTTGCACCATGGGTTCTACTCTCTCCAATGTCTACATCGATGGGGAGTGGTCAGATCTGCTGGTTGCCAGTTTTGCGGGTTGCTTGAGACAGTTCCTCATGTTTTCTACGAGTGCCCGTTTGCACAGTTCATTTGGGATCGTCTCTCTCGTCACTATCTTCTGACTGACTTTACCTATCAGTCAGTGCGATTTCTGATGGACTGATCCACCGGTTCTGCGTACAAGCTGGACCTAGCCACTTCCATCGCCTTTATGAACAGAGAGCTTTGGCTGGTCCATCAGCAGCGATCTGCTGGTGTTCATCAGCCAGCCTCAGCCATCTAGAGGAAGGGCGCCACCCATCTCAGGTCCTTCCTTCATCTTGAATGGCATCGGCTTGGCCCAGCTACGTTCCGGAGACGCTATTCATCATCTCAGCGTCTCTGTAAGGTCATCGAAGGGGATACGAATACGATCTCTTACCTCTTCACCTTTCCCCTCGTCATCGATGACCCACCGGTGGGCGGACGGGCCCCCTTTTAAGGCGTTTGAATAGGAGGTGCAGCCCTTGAGGGCTGCCCGTACTCCTACAGCATGCGCGCCTGGGCAGCCTGCCTGCTTTAAGAACTAAGGGTGCTCCTCTGGAGCCATAACATCGGCTCCAGTTCCAACAGCTCCCTCTGATCCTCCACGTCCTTGCTAGCCTGCAGCATGACGTTCAAATTCCATTTATCATTTTCATTCCAATGCTCTGCAAATTACTCCTACCCCGCCGTTTGATGTTTAGTTTCTTATTGAATTTCTCACTTTCTCGCGGCAGCCATGATTCTTTACCGAGCAGCATTGTTTTGCGGATTTACCTATAAGGTAATAATGAAATTTCTTGTAATGCTATTTCAACAATAACGCGCATAAGGGACGCCATGCTGCACATTTTCAATCTTATTCCCCATTAATAATTAATTATTATTTCGCAGTCTTTCTTTAGACATTAAATGGGAATTTTGAAATTTCTTTTCCTTATTCTTTATAAGGTATTGGTCTGTCTCAATTTTTTTTATATTTAATCTCAATTCGCTCAATGTAGCGATTAATATTTCTCGTTACAGTGTTTTGCTGTATTTAACGTCCATTTAAGTATTTCTTTATTTTATTCCGAGAAATATTTTCTTTTGTAATTGAGATCGCAATGCCTATTCCTCAATTAAATCATATTGTATAGAACATTCTTTTGTACAGAATTTTTGTATTTTATAACGAGCCACGTTTACTCTTAAGTTTTGGGGTTCTTTCTTTTAAAGTACCACCCATTAAATTCTATTTTATTTTGCTCCCCCCCTCTGAACATATGGTAGAAGAGCGTGGTTTCTTTCTTTTATTTTAATACAATATGAAGGAATCATATTTTGAAAAGGGTCGTTCCCTCCTTAGGCCAGCGAGTGCCAATTATATTTAATGGACGTATCGAGTTTAATCTTTCTCGAAACCAAAGGGCTAGCCAAATATGTCCATGAAAAGATCTCTCTCCCTACAGAAGCATCAGCCAGCTCATCCATGCGCCTTGATTGGGCAAGAGTACGGCATTACCTCCTGAGTATGGTGAGTGATGATATTGTCATCATGCTTCAAGATGACAATCCCTATACATTGTGGGAAGCAATTAAGCGTCGATATGGAAGGCCGGATTCAGTGACACAGGCTGAAATAATGCGGCGTCTCTCAGCCTTGCGTTTCTTAGACTCTGATGATCCGAATGCCTATGTAGCAAGAGCGCTACAAATCCGTGCTCAGGCTGCAGCCGTGTCCCTGGTTCTGGATGATAAAATTTTGATTGACCATATGGTCGCAGGTCTACCCTCAACTTATACTCCATTTGAGACTCGCGAATTCATCAATGTCAATTGAAACCTTCCTGAGTCAACTAAGTGACGTCTTTAAGGACCACAGCACACTAAATTCCTCAATAGGTGTAGCCTCGTGTGCCACCTCTGTTTCTTCTCCGCGTCCACATCCAAATGCCCGTCGAACAAATGACGTAACATGCCATAATTGTGGAGGCCGAGGACACGTAAAAACGGTTTGTCCGTCCAAAGTTTATCCCACTACTGCAGGTCCAGCTACTTCACACACCGCGATACCCAATCGTTCGCAGGATCCTGCATCAACAAAGCGCATGCCTCGTACATCAGTTTCACGTCCTAAGCGTAAGCCTCGCAAATCTGGTACAAAGCAAGAAACCTGCAGCCAACTGTGTTGGTGTTCCAAACAAGGATTGGAGAGTTGACACGGGCAGCTCATTTCACGTAATTAAAGAAAAACAGTTCTTTTCAAAGCTCTTTTCAAAGCTGTCATAAGCGGATACATACTGCAGACCCTAAGAAAACGATTGCTGCCATCGGTACTGGTGCGGCAAGCGTGTTATTAGATTCAGGAGCAGTTTTAAAACTCCATGACGCGCTTCATGCCCCAAACGCGCGCCTTAATCTTGTCTCCATGAGTCAATTATCAAAACAGGGTTACAGTCTTCACTTCGGCCCAACTGGTTATTCCATTAATTCACCCCCCGAACATCGCTGCACAGGAGGGCGTGGAGGACCTTCCGTTCCCTCCCGTGGTCTCATATATCCATTCAGTTTCCCGAACTGATGTCACTGCGCCAGTATGACGTCAAATGTGCATATCTTCACGCACCGATAGACCACACCATATATCTATCGCCACCCAAGGGATTATCAACGCCAGTTAATCACGTCTGCAAATTGCGTAAATCACTTTACGGCCTCAAACAAAGTGGAAGATGCTGGTACGTAAAATTGTGTCAGCTTCTTACCCGAATAAAATTCACTCCATCCAGAGCAGACTATTGTTTTTTCTATTACACCAATGCTGGGTGCACCATTCTCTTAACAGTCTACGTGGATGACATCGTGGCAGCAACAACAAATGTCTCCATCCTAACCTCCATCATGGAAAAAGTGAAACAAGAAATCGACCTCGTGGAGTTAGGAGTGGTAAAGCATCTGCTAGGTATGAATGTGTCACAAGTGAACGGTTCAATTCATCTGTCACAGGCACATTAGATCAAGCAAATCCTGCATGATTATGGCCTTCAAGACTTCAAACCAAAGACCATGCCACTAATCCCTCATCTGAACTTTGATGATACGGCGGATTCACAACCGGTCGATTCTACCAATTACCAATCTCTTCTCCGTTTCCTAATGTATGTAATGACTTGCACGCGGCCGGATATAGCTTTTGAAATTACTAGGCTGTCGACATATGCTAAATCGCCTTCATATTTGCATATGACTGCTCTTAAGGGCGTCGCTTCTTATCTTAAACACACATGCAACACATCACTCGTTTTTACCCCATCTACGGGTCCTTTGTGCGCATTCGCTGACGCTAGCTGGTATGTCACCCCACAGAGTAAAGGATACTCTGGAATTTTGATCAAAATGGGGAAAGATACCATAACCTGGTCATCTAAGAAGCAATGTTTGGTCGCCTTGAGCAGCTGCGAAGCCGAAATAATCGCTATAAACGAATGCATGAAGTCACTGAATTGTCTTTGGGACGTCATAACCGAGTTAGGACAAAGGGAGTTTGTTTCTTTCCCCACAATCATTTATACTGACTCAATGTCTGCCATAGCATGTCTGGGAGCATTAGAATCGCGCGAGTAGGACAAAACACATCTTGAGATTGCATAATTTCATCGCGCGAGAAATTAATCTTCAGAATGATTCTTACCTACTGTTCTTCCCCCGACATGCCGGCAGTCGCACTAACTAAACCTTTACCTGCCCCTGCTTTACGCAGATTCCTGGATTTGTTATCCTTATCTGAGCAAGATAAGTAAGTATTTATATTAATTTACTTAACTCATTGGTTTGCTGGCCTACACGAGGGTATTTACAAAGTTTATCTTGTTCCTTTAAACTTCATAATTGCAAAGTTATTTACTTCGCGGGATAAGAGGGGTTCTAAACGCAATATTTTTTGTTAAATGACTTTAGCTTTAAAATCACAAAAGGATATTTTTTGGGCTTGTTCTTACCTTACGTGAAGGCAGTAACCACATTGTTTTTTCACTACATAAAATGTATTTTTTTTTGCATTTATTAAAGTATTGTACGTTTAATATACATTTTAATTATGGTATACCAAAATGCAAAATATACTTTTTTTGTCTTTTGCTAAAAAAGCAAAACATACTGTGTGCGCACACAAAAATGAAAGGAAATAATAAAGGCATAAATGTTTATTTCTTTATTGTAACTTAGACAATTTTTTTTTTGAATCTGTATATGTAATGTCAGTAGCTAAACTTCTATCTATACAAATGACCGCCTTTTTTGTGTGTTCAAGAAAATTACAGGGGGCTCTGTTCGGGAAAACTCAGATTTTTTTATGTAAAAATAGATATAATTTTATTTGTAATGAATTATTCTATTTTTTCTATTCTTTAAGTTTTTTTTACTGTTTTGCAGACAGTGATTGTTGAGTATATATTGTTTTAATAAATGTTAATTAAAAAATCTCCACGTGATTATCACTGTCTGCAGCTAGTTGTCTCTCGCGAATAATTTTCGTGAGGATGTGTGTCCCACTATTGTTGATGTTCTTTCCGTGGTTACTGGCCTCTGATGCCCGAGGACGCGGGTTCGATCCCGGCCGAGGACGACGAGGATTTTTTCAGGGGGAAAATCCTGAGATCACGCACTTCCTTCGGAAGGGAAGTAAAGCCGTTGGTCCCGTGTAGTCGTTTGCCGGCTGCACGTTAAAGAACCCTTGCGAGGCAAAATTTGCGGCCCCTATAACGCCGTCCTGAAATGACCATAGTAGTTGAAAAGGACGTTAATACCAAATAAACCAAACCAAACCGTGGTTACTGTTTTCTGTTTATTTCAGACAGACCACTTCCAGTTTCTGGCTTGACCAGTCAACCCTCCTTCTGGTCCTCCACGTCCTTCCTAACCTGCAGCATGGCGTTCAACTTCCATTTATCATTTTCATTCCAATGCTCTGCAAATTACTCCTATCCTGCCGTTCGATGTTTAGTTTCTTAATGAATTTCTCACTTTCTCTTTTTACCGATCAGCGTTGTTTTGCGGGTTTACCTATAAGGTAATAATGAAATTTCTTTTAATGCTATTTCAACAATAACGCGTATAAGGGACGCCATGCTGCACATTTCAATTCTTATTTCCCATTAATAATTAATTATGATATTTCGCAGTCTTTCTTTAGACATTAAATGGGAATTTGGAATTACTTTTCCTTATTCTTTATAAGGAATTGGTCTGTCTCAATTTTTTTTTTATATTTAATCTCGATTTGCTCAATGTAGCGATTAATATTTCTCGCTACAGTGTTTTGCTGTATTTAACGTACATTTAAGTATTTCTTTATTTTATTCCTTGAAATATTTTCTTTTGTAATTGAGATCGCAATGCCTATTTCCTGTTCATTTGTACAGAACATTCTTTTGTACAGAATTTTTGTATTTTATAAATAAATATCGCAATTTTTAAACCAAAATTAGTCTTTTAACGAGCCACGTTTACTCTTAAGTTTTGGGGTTCTTTCTTTTAAAGTATCACCCATTAAATTCTATTTATTTTGCTTCCCCCTCTGAACAGTTTTTTTTACTCCATAATTTCTTTTTTTCACGTCCTCTTAACTTGATTATTAGTAAATTGATTATTTTTTCTGCCTGCCATTGCTGCCACTAAATTTGTATGTCTGTTAATTGACAATTAATAAAAAATGTCATATGAACCAAACGACGTTCCATTTTTTTATTAATCCTCTGAACAGTTTATTTCTTAAATAGTTTTATCTATAAAAATCTTATGTGGATAATGCAGATGATTAACTTAAGAATAAAGTAAAACTCTTTTTCCACAACGAAACAGGAATTGAACAAACATAAAATGAAAAAGACAGAAAATAAAATAAAAAAATACAACCTGAATCTATAAGCGCTTTTCGAAAGCTTTGCTTTCATCATTCAGCAGCCAAGGAGCACCTCGAGAGAACTTGAGAGAACTGACTTGGAATAGAACATGCTGAGTATTTATAACGGAGAGAAGCCAATCAAGACAAAAAGATCCAAGTGAAATTTATTGATTGGGTAAGTGGGTAAAAAGATCCAATAATAATATTTTTAAATACAATGGTAAAGTTTACAAAATGGTGGGCTCTTGCCTTAGCCCTATTTTGGCTGAAATATTTCTTAAAATTTTCGAGGATATCCTGAAGAATTCCGGTTTTTACTTTCTCGATTGTTGGTTCAGATACGTGGACGATGTCAACACCAATGCTTGCGATGTCAACACCAATGCTTGCGATGTCAACACTTTTGTCCAACATATTAATAGTTATTTTCAATCCGTTCAATTCACTTTGAGTTGGAACACAATCAATGGTTGCCGTTTCTTGACATCCTAGTCATCAGAAACCATGATTCACTATCATTTGAGGTATACCGAAAGCCTACTAACGATTTGAACTACATACCAAGCGATTCCAGCCACCCTTGGAATCAAAAAATGTCTACTTTCATTTCAATGATTGACAGAGCTATTAATCTCCCACTAGGTCAATCCTCATTCAAAAAAGAAATTTCCTTGATCCAGAATATTGCAGTTAAAATTGGCTATAGCACACGTACTATCACCGTTTTGGACAGGAAGAGGAAGTTAAAGAAGTTCATGGACGAAATCACTACCCTCAACCGGACTAAAAATTTAGGGAGAATCATATCCTTACCTTATAACAAATCATTAATCAAAGGTCTCAATTCTGTTTTTAAACCTTTTAATATTTCGTTATCTTTTAGCAATCCCATCCAGACCAGGCATTTATTACCCAACCCAAAGGACCAGAAGCCAGATGTTCCCAATACCCCATGATGTACAAAGGACAAACTTTCCGTAACATTGAAACAAGATTCAAAGAACAATTGAGACACTAAGATATGGTAGAGGGAATCAGTCATCCATCGCCAAACACTCTTTAGATACCGGGCTGAATTCTTATTAAATAATGTAAAACTTATTGAATCAATAAACAAGAAACGCCTTATGGACGCCTTCGAAAGCTTAGCCATTCAAAAAACAGATAAATTATTACTCAACTTAGATAGGGGTCATATTATCGAGTCACCATTGATCAAATGGGCGACGCACTTACCCAATCAATAAATTTCACTTGGATCTTTTTGTCTTGATTGGCTTCTCTCCGTTATAAATATTCAGATTGTTCTATTCCAAGTCAGTTCTCTCAAGTTCTCTCGAGGTGCTCCTTGGCTGCTGAATGATGAAAGCAAAGCTTTTGAAAAGCGCTTACAGATTCAGGTTGTATTTTTTCATTTTATTTTCTGTCTTTTTCTTTTTATGTTTGTTCAATTCCTGTTTCATTGTGGAATAAGAGTTTTGTTTTAGGCAGTGGCTACGTACAGTGCAACCTTGTACGCCTTCCGTTCAATGCAACGGAATTGGCTAGCTATACCGCCATCTACCAACAGTTTCAGACTCCAAACTTTCTCTAATTTCGAAACAAGCAATATGGCAGATTCCCATCGACCAGTGAGTAAATACTACCCGCTACTTCTACAATACTACAATGTAGTACGTGGACGCTAACGCTTCGCTCACGGCGACCCCGAATTACAAACATACCCCCAACATAACCGGTTACAGGGGCAGTTGGTTTCCCCTTCTACAATACTAGTACGCTAACGCTCCGCTCCAACGTACCCTGCCCGCGGCGCACGCTCCCTCGCTTCGCTCACGGCGACGTCGATTTACATACGTACCCAACCTATTTGTTTACAGGGGGCAGTTGGTTTCCCCTTGGCCGGTTACAGGAGGCTAATGATCCGTATATTTTAGTGGTCACAGAAATGGCTGCCAGAAAGTTACGGGACCTCATTTTATGGCTAAACCTAAGTTAACCTCAGTCAACCTAACCCAACACTAGAACGCTCAAAAAATGCTGGCTTACCTTTAAGGCATGGTTCCTTTCGACAATGGCTAATCATCCAGAAAGCAGAAAAAAAGAAAATCTGAAATCCACAAGACCGCGACATGCCAATTGTGTGGTTGCTATAACAACAGCTAGCCAAAACACGCCCTCTAACGTCGGAATCCATACAATACTGTTTTGATTCTGCCGGCAGATGGCGGCACAGCTTGCCACTTCCGTTGCATTGAACGGAAGGCGTACAAGGTTGCACTGTACGTAGCCACTGCGTTTATTTTATTCTTAAGTTAATCAGTTTATTTCTTATTAATTTTATTTATGTGTCAATGCTTCCGTTACTTTTCTATAATCAATTGTTTAACTTCTACTTAATGCCACTAATCAGCCATTAAACTCGTACAATACAGAAGATTGAGTACGTTACAACTAAACGATTTACATATGAAAATTCTCCAGCCACGTAGTTAACAGGGCTACCAGTGGTAAGGAGTTATAAAGGGGACGTCGCTTCATCATTCTTAATCGTTGTACAAACGCTAGCTGCGAGAATGCCGCCAAAAATCGATAGATATTGGGAAGGATATATAAATGCACTTTCCGACGCAAAGTGGTCCTATTCCATGATTATAAAACAAAGCAATTCCAGGGGTATCACCATTTCGAAGGCAGGAATCTGTAACATCATTTATATAAAATCAGCGACGGTGGACGTTTTCACAACAAAGAAAATATCTAACGATGAGTTATCTAACAATGGGTTATTTCCCGATTATACAGACGGGTGGGTTCGCTTCTAGTACTAAATAAAAACAGAAAAACCACAATACTAGCAACGCTGGACGACCTGAACCCTCAAGACCCACTCCAAGCAGAACACCAGAGGTTGCAGGCAAAGTCAAGCGTCTCATCTCTGCAGAAAATCCCAAAACTCAGAGAGCTGTCGCAAATAAGGTAGGGGTATCACAGGCAACGTACGCAACATAATCCACAAAATCACCGACTGGTAAGGGTGCATCAGGATAAAGCTGCGAATCATACGTCCAAGTCAACAGTCGCCCATTTGCGAACACAGGAATAGCAGACGGGCATACATTCGATTCCGTTTGAAGACATACTCGTGAAATCTCCAGACGCATCCCACATGGATTATTGCGGCTTTGGACTACTGAAACGCTCCATTGGAAGTAGACGACGCCGTACATCGGTTGTATGGAAAGCCTGTGAAGAGGGGTGGGCACAGATCAACCTAAATTCTCTGTGGTGTAAGGTTCCGGGGATAGTATTTATAGAAAAATGGTCGAGTGAACGATTATAATTATGTTGGTAAAAGACTGCGCCAGTGAATTATACTATTCACAAAGTATTTTATGATAAGTTGATATTATCCGCTTACATACTAAAACCTCCGCACATAGGATCGGCCAAGAAGGAAAGAAATAGGCATTTAGACTGACTTAACAATTAAATGCAACATTTATTAATATCCAACAAAGGTGTATAAAACAATAATGTTGAAAGGTAACGTAAATGATAATGATACTTTAAATTATGAAATCCTAATTGGTTAACGATCAATTTAAGGTTCAAAAATAAAATAATTCAAATGGTAATTAAGACATGACTTGTATCAAATGGACTAATTATACGTTTCAATAAGTAAACACAAATTTTAGGTAAAGACTTGGTGATTAATTCTGTAAGGTCCACGACAAAGTGAATGTCAATTAAGAACTCGGTTAGTTTAAAACTCGGTATCGTAATCTCTTGGTATAACGATAATTATATATTAGCAATCGTAATGTGAATCTTGTGCAAGAATGCAATTCTAAACTGTTTGCTTATACAGTTAATATCTTAAGGTGAATTAGGTTATATTGAATTAAAGATTACAAACTGGTAACAATGTTCAACGGGGACTCTAATTGTAAATTGTTCTATTTCTCTCTGAAGGTAAGATAGAAATAATGGCTTTAATAGCAACTAGGTAACAATGAATGTGAACTACTGACTTAGCTTTTAGCTATATTATTAATGAATAAGGGTCTGAATCTAAGACTTTAATAAATCCTAACCAAATAGTTTACTGGATAAAATATAGAATTTAGGATAAGGTAATCAGGGCTCTCTACGAATAATATGAATGTTCTAAAGTGAAATGTACTTGTCCTTCCCACTGTCTGATAGAACTAATTAATACGTTCCCAAATATGATAATAAGAAATTATGTGCAGGAATGTAAATGAATAAGAATTAAAGAATTGGCCATTGAGACATAAGTGAAATCAGGCTGTACCATGTCTTCTCGATCAGTCCGCTCGGGAATCACTCTCGTCCTTTCTGCTACCACAGCTTGGCTGGAGAGGGGGGTCCTTCTCGTCCAACGGAGTGGCTCGCAGGTGGATCATCTCTTGCTTCTAATCTGGATCAGGGGTACCTCTCGGAACTCGATCTGCTTTCCGGGAATAACATAGTTTATCCTCTAATTACTTGATTTAGGTTCCACTCTTAACTTGTTGAATTGACTGAACTGTTCTTAGCTTAATGGGCACTCTTGACCTCTCTGGAACTCAAACTAACTTATTGACCTAAAACTCATAATTACTCTGACTCTGATATTAAATTATAATTAGGAATTTCCAATTATATAAACCAATGTAGGCCGAAATTAAATATAAATCCAGGGAGTCATGGCTCCTTACGTCTATTCTTTTGAATCACTACATTTCTACTACTGGCTATCTCTTTCTCTTAGAATCGCTAACAACACTTTCGATTTTCAATAGCCAATCATACGCGGATTAACCATCACAAAAAATGTGAATTCTATACTAACAACTTTTGCTTTCACGTGATCACATCTTGTCTCTTGCTCCCTTTAGATTTCAAAGTCCTAATCTTACATTTGTCTTTCTATCTGATCATCCGGTTCTCTTTTTCCACCATCTAACTCACTCAATGCTTGTTCAGTCCTTGAAGACGATTCTTTCAAACAAAACAATGATATGTAAACTGATTCTTTCTTTCTCCCTCTGTCAAACATTAAAACTTGGTCCACTTCTAGCGACTCTTAACCCATGTACACACAAAAAAAATAAATTATAATTAATAACTTTATTTTATCCTTCTCTGCATTAAAACTCTTCTAAAACTTTATATAAAATCTTAAATTCTGAATCTGGCTAAATAACTATGAGCGCGAATATAATAACCTCATTTGCATAATTGATCTAAATATTCTAAATCTGGCTAATTAATCCTTAAAACCTTACAGCAGCGAAGTCTTATTGAATGGAAACTACGATGTAGAGCCATAGTTCGACACCGTGGGCACCAGATAGAACATCACCAAACATGGTGGCGGGGTTTTTCATAGACCTGTGACGCTTGCAAATCGTTTACTTGTAATGTACTCAACCCTCTGTATAATTGTTTAGTAATTATAATTTCTTAAGAACATTACTTAGGTTACTTAGGATACATTAAAAAGAGGCACAATGTTACGCCGTTCTTCTGTTAGTAAACAAAAGACGAGCGTTTTCCAACAGAGAGGCAACGAAAGTCACGAAGAACGACGGTAACAGGAAAACAACCAATCAGCGATGAGCAAAGGTGAAGTGGAAGGAGAAGGAGAGAAGATATGGGTCTTTAGCTTGGAATAACGATGGAGAGAGGTTCGATGGAAGGAAGAGTACGTTCGGAAGAGAGACGATTTTAGAAAACCCAGGAATGAAACCAATGCCTTTGTTTTATTTTATCGCACTCCTTTCGCATCTTTAAAGGGTGCTAGTTCATTTGCTTTACAATGGCATCAATCTCCCTGCTTGGCGTTCTCTAAACCGTTTTCTTTTAAAATAACTTGTCTGGTTGTATAATAAAACTTGTCCCTGCGGAATGAGCCTAGCATAGGAAGGGAATTTAAGTTAATGCATTATTATTGACAAGGGAGGGTTCTTAGAGTAACTTATTTAGTCAGGGAGGCCAAAGCATTTTAATTTAATGTATACTTTAAGTCAGAGGTAAATTCATTAGTAGCTTTGAAAGTCATTAACGGCTATAGTTTAATTTATAGTAACAATATCTCCTCAATTTTCTGTTGGCGTGTCTAAGGAAGGCGTACATTATTTTTGCAGCTTCCCTTGCCTGTCGGACCGAGACGTTCAACGCCATTGCGTATCCACTCTCTGTTTTGCGGGTAGTATTTGAAGGCATCTATTTGCTACGTGAACTTAGTAAGAACTGTTATTATTAGTCAACAGAATCTTATCTATATATACAGGGTGTTTTTGAATTGAGTACAGATTTTGTGGGAGATGATAGAAGAGGTCCTTAGAAGTATTTTTTGTCATATGAACATGGGGTCCCCGGAGCTCCGTTTACTTACAATACTGCATTGAACAATCAAATGACACGGGGACGCAGTGTGCGTTGGTAGGCCTAGATTATTTTATTTTTAACAATTAACACAAGCAATCTACTGTAATAACTTTTAAAGTAATTGTTTGCAAAGAAATTTCAAGGTGCACGTGCTTGTTTGTTGAAAAGTCTTAGGACAAACTTCGTCAAGGAGATTCCATGGTATCCAACCCCTTTGTAAAATACGATTAGTCCATATGTAAATGAACTAATCGCATTCTGGGAAAGCAGTAGGTAAAGATTTGTTTTAAAAAATTCACTTGATGTGTTAATTGTTAAAAATAAAATAATCTAGGCCTACCAACGCACACGGCGTCCCGGTGTCATTGTATTGTAAGTACACGGAGCTGCGGGGTATTCATATGACAAAAAATACTTCTAAGGACCTCTTCTATCATCTCCCCAAAAATCTGTACTCAATTCAAACACACACTGTAAAAAACAAGACACTGACTGAGTGATCAACGCACAGCCCAAATCATAAGGTCTAAAAACTTGAAAATTTGTACAGAGGTTCTTCAAAAATTGTAAGTGAGCACTAAGAAGAGTTTTTTCGAAATTCAACCTCTAGGGGGGAGGAAGGGGGGTTGAAAGTTTGTTAACACATTAACTGGTGTTGCACTATATACTTAACACAATAACCGGTGTGGCACTACATAATTAACCATATTACCTCTTTTAGGGAGGGGGTAACGAATTATTAACAACGAACATAAATATGATTATGCAATGACAGGACATAGATAAGGCACTGTTTATCGAGGAGGCTAAGGAATCACACGGGTCTCCCTTGAGCTCCCTAAAAACGTCCAGACGACTTGCGAAAATTTGTGTGTTTGGCAAAAAAAAGAGAAAGAACGAGTATTGATCAGTGAAATTTGCAACAGAAAGATAAAAAAACTATCCGAGCATTGGAAACATCTGAACACAGAGCAGGAGGGTATAAGAGCTTCTACGTCAAGGGCAAGGGAAATTTTAAAAGATAGGTCTAAAGTATCCACTGATGCTCCCTGGGGGTGAAGATGGATAACATTTTAAACTGAGAAAGAACAACAAGAGGGTAAGTAAAGTCCCAGGCAAAGTGTGTAATATACAGTCAGTGACAAAAAATTAGCACCACCATCATTTTCACTGAAATTTTTTTAATGAAACAAAATTCCAAATAAAAAAATAATTGAATGTCCACTTATAATTTAAAAAAAAAAATTGTTTTACTCAGGTGATATTTCTGAGTGACAAAAAATTAGCATCAGCTAGAAAAAAATCCTCTGAATGGTCTTAATATGTGGTGGATTTGCCTTTTTGTGAAATTACCTCAAAGATACGATTAGGCATCTTAGTAATTAATGCTTTAATCAATGAATGATCTGAATTTTCCCAAGCATCAATGATGGCACATCTCAAGTCAGAAGCATTTTTGTACTGACGATTGTTTTCATACACTTTTCGTGATAGCAACCCCCAAACATTCTCAATGGGATTCATATCAGGTGACACAGCTGGCCATTGCAGAACAGTGATGTTTTTTTCCTCAAACCACCGTGTTACAACATGTGCTTTGTGGATGGGAACATTATCTTGCTGAAATACCCAATCATTTCCAGCCATAATTGGTCCAAAATCAGGGAAAATGTCTTTCACCATTGACAAATGCCCTTGTGCATTTATTTGTCCACTGAGAAACTTCAAGTCACAATTCTTCTGGAAACCAATTGCTCCCCAGATCATTACAGATCCACCGCCAAGCTGTCTTCGTGAAAGAACTTGTTTTTCTTTTGTCACTCAGAAATATCACCTGAGTAAAACAATTTTTTTTTATAAATTATAAGTGGACATTCAATTTATTTTTATGAAGCTAGATTGTTTCTGAAGCTATTAAGTGTCTGTATTCCAAAAGAGCATTGGGAATTTTGTTTCATTAAAAGAATTTCAGTGAAAATGATGGTGGTGCTAATTTTTTGTCACTGACTGTAAGTAGGTTCATTAAGAATGATGGTTCCATCCCACCGCTGAGAATTTTAAAACAAAATTGAATTTGTAACAATACGTAGAATTCCTGTTGTTCGGGCTTTTCTTAGAAGTTAACATTTTCTTGGAAATATTTAATAATGATCAGTAACTGCAGATAATGGAGAGTTAGCAGACTATTCAGAAAGAGTAAAAGATGGCAGGACGCAGTCCCTTCGTTCGAGCTACAGTTGACGACATAACCGATAATAAAACATACATGAACTCAACTCTTCAAACCAACAACCATATGGTGTCATGTCCTATAAAAATCTTTCGAAGGATTATAACAATAATTCATATCTGTCGAAATGCCAGCGAAGAAATGAATGAGTATTGGGCAGAGATGACAAAAAATTATCCGGGCATCGGAAACATTTGAACAGGTGCTTCGTCTATAGACGGAAATTGTAGAATTTCTGAAAACAAATTTATTATTTAACTTCATGAGGTTGTTCTGTTTAACCTGCAACTGTAATTATCTCGGGCAACGCCGGGTGCCTCTGCTAGTGAAATAATAAATCAAATTTATAAATTTTACGAAGAAATTAATGGAGCCTTACTGATGTAAAGCTCTGGATGTTTAGCTATTACGTTGATGTAGCTGCCATCAGGCGACATCATCATTCGAGGAATCAGATTTGAACGCTCGCTGCCACACAATTCTTCTAGCCACTATAATATCGCTACCAAAGTCACAGTTCTGGGCAGGAGTAAGCCATGGAACAGTTAGCTGTGGCCGTGTTCGTAAACTGAGCCAAAATAAACTACGCTCATTAAGCTCGGGGAGCGCTCTCGAAGAAAGATTTTACTAACGTCGGGATATAGGAGGCGGGGAATTTACGAACGCGTTTGAGCGAACGTCCTCTGAGCGCTCAGTGAGCGGTCAATCTACGAACACGGCCTGTCTGGCTGCTTTGTTTTTGACGATTTTGGGCCCGAGGAATAATTAATTCTAAACCATTCCTCAAAGTTGTTTCGTGTACAGCTGTACAAATAGACATGAAAAAGGATCAGGAATCACTTTCCACAAGCATAAATCAAAAATACGTGTGAAATGAAAAAACGGAACTAAAAGATGATCGAAACGAAATTGAAATTGAAACCATAATCGAAAAATTGCTTATAAAATATAATAATAAAATACTTCAAATACAAAGTTAACGGAACGATAAACTTATCACTCCGTGATCAGAGTGTGAAAAAATTATTAATCAGTTACCCTGATGTTTAGCAATATGTTTTGTATCATCTTCACTCACTTTCGGCCATAACCATCACCTTCTAAACTTCAGGACTCACAACAGACGGTGAAAACGTCATCAATATCCGGCCGAAACAACAGCTCACTTATCAGAAGGAGGTAATAAAAGTTATTTCTTCCTTGATGATTTTTTATGCAGTCAAGAATAACATAGCTCTAAGAATATTTTGCACAAAACTATAAGAATTACAACTAATATATTTTTTAATAATAATATTAATGGGGAAAACCGATTCTTTTGCTAAGTGCGCTGTAGTTTGAGCCTAATATTGATGACG
Organism: Rhysida immarginata; assembly: GCA_023313115.1. NCBI lineage: Eukaryota > Metazoa > Arthropoda > Chilopoda > Scolopendromorpha > Scolopendridae > Rhysida > Rhysida immarginata. The sequence continues at coordinate 44,528 of JAHWFO010029305.1, forward strand.
TTTTCATCGTCTGTTTTGAGGCTTGTAGTTTAGAAGGTGATGCCAGAACCGGGAGGCGCAGCTTCCCAATATTCCCAATTGGCTTCAAGTATGGCGGCAAGTTTCAGGGTCTACCTTTAATATACCTTTCGTTTGTTGGAAACAATGAGGAACCTAAGAGATCCTGGAAAAATAATGGGAGGGGAGTCGTTTTGCTCGCAAGAGATTTTCGTTAGACTCTTCCAATTATTCCACGTTATGAATGAACATCTGCAGATGAACTCAGTGCTTGCCTCAGAGTATTCACCATTTGGATTTTTATCTACACAAAATAAAAAATTACTAATATGAGGGTGCATAATTATTATCTTCATTTATATATTTAAAACAATTATACAAAAAAGACAAAATAATATTTTTGCATCTAAAAAATAAAAATATAACAAATAAAAATAAAATATAAATAACTTCACCGCCGTACAAATTATAATTATTCCAATTATAACAAGTTTAACAAAAATTTCATTAGCATTTATTAGTTTCATACAAAATAATAACAAACGAACGATTTAAATAAATGTTAATTCATATTAGAAATAATTTTTCCAAATCAAAATAACAATTTTTTAATAATCTACAGGGTGACGAAAAATAAATGGTAGATAATGATTCACATAATAGACCATAGTATAGTGATGTATAATAATCCCTAATAAAATGAAAGTTCGAGATATAAATAATAACGTGGCATAATTGAAAAATTCAAATCGAACGTGAAAAATTTAAAACAAACTAAAATCACGAAGGTCAAGAGGAAGTGACGTCCTCATTACACAAGACAAAGTGACGTCATGATGGGATTGACCGAGGCCAACGAGAAATACAAGGCCCTGAGGCGCAAGTCACCTGACCATAGTAGTCCGACGAAAAAATACTGATTGTTAAAAAGCAAGATGGAAACAATGATAGTTACATTGTTACTAGGACTTCTATGGTCAGGTGACTCTTCCGCTTCCGGGCCTGTCTTTCTAGTTGGCTTTGGGGATTGACTGAAGTGGAC
>JAHWFO010029305.1:58472-129287 GCA_023313115.1 Rhysida immarginata
ATATTCATTCATGCACATCATTCCAAGTCGTTTGATATATTACATGCCATATTTTAGCATTGAAAATTCCAATGAACCATAATGGTTCCACTAAACCAGGTTCCTTGAAACCAATTTCGACTATCATTAATTTTACGTTATGTTCATTCATGACACATCATTCCAAGCCGTTTGATATATTACATGCTGTATTTTAGCATTGAAAGTTCCAAGGAACCATAATGGTTCTGCTAAGTCAAGTTCCTTGGAACTAATTACTTTTATCATTAATTTTACGTTATATTCATTCGTGATACGTCATTCCAAGTCGTTTGATATATTACATGTCATATTTTAGCATTGAAAATTTCCAATGAACCATAATGGTTACACTAAACCATGTTCCTTGAAACCAATTTCCTGTCATGTAATATATCAAACAACTTGGAATGAGGTGTCATGAATGAAAATAACGTAAAATTAATGATAGTCGAAATTGGTTTCAAGGAACCTGGTTTAGTGGAACCATTATGGTTCATTGGAACTTTCAATGCTAAAATATACCATGTAATATATCAAACTACTTGGAATGAGTTGTAATGAACGAATACATCGTAAAATTAATGATATTCGAAATTGGTTTCAAGGAACCTGGTTTAGTTGAACGATTATGGTTCATTGGAACTTTCATTGCTAAAATATTACATGTAATATATCAAACGACTTGGAATGATGTGTCATGAATAAATATAACGTAATATTAATGATAGGTGAAATTATTTCAAAGGTACGTGGTTTAATGTTATCATTATGGTCCATTAGAAACTTCCAATGTTAACATAGGGCGGTTAAAAAATACAGGGTGTTTCAAAATTATGTACAATAAATTTAGTGACATATTCTTCAGGTCAAAAGAAGACGAAAATGTTCTATAGCACTTTGTCTGGAAACGATTTGTTTGCGAGTAATCCAATATCATACAGTAGGGAAGCACGGTAGTTAGCGGACGATATTTTAGTAGTTTCAGCGTTTTGACCCAACACTAGGTTGAGTGGTTTGTTCCATTTAAACCTACTTTAGGGTTGTTCCATTAGTTGTGTACGGTTGTTTCCATTACTGTAGTTTCACTACTGTACATCCACTAGGAATATCAATTTCAGAACGTTTGCGTGCTTTGACATACGCATTACGATTTACGTAAAAAAAAGTCATGTACACGTATTCCAGTGCAGAATACACTGACACGCACCTAATGTATGGTCTTGCGGACGGAAATGCTGTGGAAGCAAGAAGACTCTACCAAGAACGCTTTCCGAATAGACGTTTGCCAAATAACCGTACATTTGTATCTGTCGACAGACATTTGAGGGAGCGTGGTTCCTTTGGCCGTCAAACAGGACAAGGGCGGCCTGTAGCACATTCTCCGGATGAGGAGGATGTGATAATTGACATCATACATGCTGAACCACAGACAATCACCCGTCGTATTTCTTCCATGGTACACATTCCGCACTCATCTGTTTGGCGCATTCTTCACCGTCAACTTTTGCATCCATACCACCTGCAACTGGTTCAGGCACTGAACCCAACGGACTATCCACACCGACAACGATTTTGCCAATGGATACAACGTCGTCATGCTGCAGACCCTAGTTGTCTCAGCCAGATACTTTTCACGGACGAAGCAACCTTCACCCGGACAGGAATCGTAAATTCTCACAACCAGCACCATTGGGCAGATGCTAACCCGCATGTTACCAGAGCTCGAGCGCATCAAGAGCGTTTCTCCGTGAACATTTTGTGTGGAATTGTCGGAAATAACTTAATTGGCCCTTATGTGTTGCGCCACGATTGACTGGGCGAACGTATCTTTTGTTTCTGCAGAATGCATTGCCAGAATTACTGGAAGATGTTCCTCTTTTGATAAGATCTAACATGTGGTTCATGCATGATGGCGCTCCAGCACATTTCAGCCATGTTGTGCGAGCACACCTTAATGCTGCATACACGATTCGGTGGATAGGTGGAGGTGGACCGGTAGCCTGGCCTGCAAGATCACCCGACCTTAATCCCTTGGACTTTTTTCTGTGGGGTCATGTGAAAACGATCGTCTACAGCACAGAAGTTCCTAACATTATGGATCTGCGACAACGAATTGAAAATGCATGCCAAACTGTTGGCGACGGACTCTTCCATGACATCAGACGGTCGCTCATGCAACGAGCCGAAGCGTGCGTGCGAGCTGGTGGCGGGCACTTTGAACAATTCCTGTAATTTGGAGCCACGGGTTTAGTTGGCTGTATCGCGTAAATAAATCGTTTCCAGACAAAGTGCTATAGAACATTTTCGTCTTCTTTTGACCTGAAGAATATGTCACTAAATTTATTGTACATAATTTTGAAACACCCTGAATAGTTCCGCGAATGGTTTAGTTTAACCTTTCGCTACTTGGTTATGTCATTCCTTAATGGTTTATTAAGTACCGAAAGGTGCTTTATGCTATAAGCGTGGGGAAACGTGTCCGTCTGTCCGTCTGTCTGTTTGTCTGTCCGTCAGTCTGTCTGTAAATCAAAGATTTTCAAAATCTGTTTTCGTCAGTCGATGAATATGGTTCATGGCACGAACCAGTTACAAATATTATCTAAATCGGTTCATTGGCACGTGCACAAAAGGTACCTCTATTTTCCTGCCAAGTAATTTTCAATGGGAAGGTCCTGGGAGAAGTTCGGGGAGAAATTGGAGGCAGACTATGGTTCGGCAAACAAGGTATTCTGGCAGACCGTGCGCCGCCTCCGTGAAAAGAAATCTCTTTCATCACAACCTATTAAGAATGCAGATGGGAGGCTTTTGAAACGGAGGAGAGCGTGTTGCATACGTGGAAGGAATACTTTACGTCTCTTCTTAATCCGCTGACAGCAACAATGAGGCACATGAGGTGCACCTTGGAGCGGAGAATAGTCACGATAGTATCACCGAAGCAGAAGTCAGATGGGCAATTAAGTCCCTGAAGACTGGCAAAGCTGCAGGCGATAATGAAATCCGGTCCGAGATGTTAAAGGCCTTAAATCAAGATGGTATCCTGTGGCTGACTCGAGTGTGTCAGGTTGCTTGGATATCTGGACAGGCCCCTAAGCAATGGCCGACAGGAATTGTGATCCCTATCTTCAAAGAGGGAGATCAGAGAGATTGCAACAACTATCGCGGCATCTCTTTGCTCAGCATTCCTGTGATAGTGTACGCTAAGTGTCTGGAGAAGAGAGGTCGGGAAATAGTTGACTCCTAACTGTCGGGATAGTCCCTTTGTCAGTGATGTTTATTTTGAAATATGAGCGAGGGTGGTTATAGAATATCAATCCAGAAACAGTAAACCGATGAAACTGACAGCTTGCACTGTCGAAGCATGAAACGTTTGATTAAATAAAATCAGAAGACTTCATTAAAAACACAAGCACCGGCGGAGCAGTGTCGTTTCCGACCTGGCCGAAGCACGACGGATCACATCTTTTCTCTAAGGCAAATCTTTGAGAAATCCTGGGAGTATGCAGAAGAGTCTACGCTTGCTTTGTGGACCTCGAAAAAACATATAACAGAGTCCCTTTGGAGAAGCTCTGGCAACTGTTGAAAGAGTATGGAGTGAATTACTGGTTGCTATCATGTCACTGTACGAAAGCTCTGAGATGTGTGTCCGGATAAATGGCCAGGGCCGTACCCAGAATTTTTTTTGTTGGGGGAGGGCTGAGGGGGGGTGGCCCAATCCTGCGTGTGGAGGGGGGGTCCCCCACGTAACAGATTTAGTTGTCATGGTGGCCAACTAAATGGCATTAAGTCAAACCGTTCACCGTTGGTGTTGGAGTCCGCCAAGGGTGCGTACTGTCGCCCCTCTTGTTCATTATCTTTATGGACTGGACAGACAGGGACAGCCGAGGCGATGAGCGTGTTTGTGTGGGCGACTGCCTGGTGGAGAGGTTGCTCTTGCTGACGACCTTGTAATCCTTGGGTCTTCTCGCACGAAACTTCAGCATGCACTAGACCGGTTTGCAGCCAAATGTGAAGAAGCTGGGATGAAGATCAGTGTGGCTAAAATTAAGGTTCTGGTCCTTTCAAGACAGCCTGCTCAGTGCGCTCTCCATGTTAGGGGAGCCTCATTGAGACAGGTGGAGAAATTGAAGTATCTCGGGTGGCGATGAAATGTGGCGTGAAATGTGGCGATCCGTGGTAACGAAACGCGAGCTGGGTAATAAAGCCAAGCTCTCCGTCTTCAAATCTATCTTTGTCTCCATTCTCACCTATGGTCATGAGGCTTGGGTAATGACCGAAAGAGTGCGATCGCGGGTACAAGCAGCCGAAATGAGATTTCTGAGAGGTGTGGCAAGTGTTACCCTACTAGATAGAGTGCACAGCAGCACAATACTGGAGTCTTTAGGTGTTGAGCCGCTACTTCTCCGCATGGAGAGTTCTCAGTTGCGCTGGTATGGCCACGTGATACGGATGCCGCAAACTGGCCTTCCTAGGCAGTTGTAATTTTCTAGTCCGTTGGGTAAGAGACCAAGGGGTCGGCCTAGAACCAGGTGGCTAGATTACATGGACAATCTGGGTTCGAGTCGCTTTGGTATTACCAGGGAGGACATGCACCTGATGGCGGAAGATCGCGATCACTGGAAATCCTCCATAGGGCTGCTGCCCCCGCGACCCTAACGGATAAGTGGGTTTGAAAAGTAAGTAAGTAAGTATTTAACGATTTGTAATACAGGATGAGTTTTTTAAAAGTGCCCGGTGAACGACGTGTAAAAATGAGCATGAAAAGAGATAACAATGATCAACGATCAGTGCTGATAACCTAGAGTAGGTGCTGAAAGTGTCCTCCACTGACCGCATTCAGCGGAAACTCTTGCCAGTATCATCGTCGGATAGGGCTGCTGGCCAGGAGAGTTCGTCGACAGCGTCAGCGCAGGAGGTTTATGTGTTTTTTTCACCTGTTTAGAATTTCTGATTAAATATATTATTAAAAAATAAGGTAAATTATTTTTACCAACCCTTGATTCGTCTAGGCCTGGTACAACTTTTATTTACACTATAGTGAAATTTACACTAATCAAACTTTATAACTCATACTCGATCCTCAACAATAAAATGCGGTTTTTAGAATTTCAGATAAAGGATTTTATACCTGTACTAGTTGTAAAGCAATCTATAGACTTATGTGTCATGGTAATATTTTTATAATTTAAATTTTGGAAAGAGAAGGTAAATTAATTCAGGCTGCAAAGGGTTAAATAAACTCTTTAGTGCATGGTTGTTTGTTTGATAAATTTAACCATCCCACAAATTTAGTCTCAAAATAAATGTGAAAAGAAGCGTTAACATAACGCCATACCTGATATACCCCCTACCCCTCCATAACGCTCTGTAACGTCGTCCAAAACATTCCCTCTCCCCCTTAAGCGTCACGTAATTTATGGACGACCCCTTTATTATAAAAACTAAGTCAAAAGCAATAAAATTAATTTGTATATTTTATGATTGTTTAAAATTATTATTAATATATTTCAATAAAATTGTTGCAAATTGTCTATAAATCTAGGACTAAGGAAATGAAAATAGAAAGTACCATAAATAAAAATATTTTATTATTAACATATCCTTGCTGTTGTCTTCTTTTTATAATATTCAATATTGAAAATACATAAAAATTACTTACCATAATTAGTATTATAGCATATAATTACAATGATATAAATGCAATAGCAATTTAAAACGAATAAATGTTTGTAAAAACGGCTAAATGTTTGTGAAACACGACTAAATGTTTGTGAAAAATGACTAAATGATTGTGAAAACGACTAAATGTTTGTGAAAAGCGACTAAATGAATGTGAAAAAGCTTTAAAAAAAGTAATAGATATGACTTGAAAAGATTTATTTTGACTGAAAATAACAGCTTTCTTAATTTTATTTTGCCTTATTGCCACTAGAGTGTAATAATCGTCAGTAAAACATAGTGTCTTTAAGGAGAGTGGCGACAATTCGGAATGGGTTGGTTAACGCTCCAGACGCCATATTTTCCCAAAATAGCGTGCCGTTTGCATTGCAGATATAGAGAAATTAATAGTTTTCGTTCCGTTTTTCTATTTATTGTGCATGTTTCTTAATTTTTGCTAAGGAAATTGCATTATTCAAGTTTAAAAGGTGCGGTTTTATTAGATTCGTTTTAAAATTAACAATCCAAGTGACGAAGAGGGAAGGGAAAAAATATTTTTTCATAATAAAGTATTTATTGTTTTACTGTTGTTCATAAAAATCTGAATCTCACAAAATAAAGTGATTTTTTAATGACATAATAATAGATAAATATTTCAAGGAATGGTCAAAAATTTTTAATTTATATAATTTTTTTAAATTTATACGAGGGAATGTCAAGGAATTTTTATTCAAGGGTCATTCGGGCCCAACGAGCAAATTTTTTATCTTGAAAAATTTAAAACAAACCGTAAAACCAATAGTAAAAATAACATTTAATAAACAAAACATATTTAAGTTATGTAATATATTCAACCGGAGACAAATTTTGGAAAATGAAGCTTGAAATTTAAGTGTTTTATAGATAGTGAATTCAAATTTTATTTTTCAGTTGTTATTTAATTGCTAGACAGTGAAGTGATCAACGAGGCCTGATGACAAGCGCGAAAACTTTTGCCAAGTTTTTGTCTCTTTTAACACCTAGACGCAACTACAGGATGGTTATAATTAACCCATTAATGCCGAAAATTAAAATTTGCTCAGATTTTTATAAAACTTAAAATATAGAGTCAAAACATGTATATAAATAGTCCTATATAAGCAAAAATTATACATTTTTGTAATAAATAACTTTTTTTTGACGTATGATATATCATACGCTGGGCAGATAAAGACAGTGGAATTTACGACGTTATATTTAGGAACTGTACCTTTTTATTTTAGAAAGACTTACTAGAACAAAATAATTCTTATAATTTAAGTATTATAATAACAAAATAACTTGTAATTTTAATATAATATTATAATTATAACAAATAATCAATGTAATTTATGATTTTTACATGAAATCAAACTGTGCGGTACTGTACATATAATTATACTGTGTGGTACTGTAGAAAACAAATATCAGGGTACACAAGCCCTCATTCCTCTTGTATAACAATGATCTTTAGTATATTTCCACGTTTACCAAATCTATGCTAAGTATCAAGAATGTGACTAACATTGTCCAATCGTATTTCAGATATTTTTCGGAGTTTTTGGACGCACTCCTCGGGGGGGTTATAACCTCCTGCGCTATTTGGAGTGATACTATAATTCTTCTAGTAAATTCTAGGCGGGATATGGAAAGCAATCATGTGTTGACAATGGCACAGTGCAAACAGGATCTAAATAATGGCCAGTGCCATTTGTTTGGCCTAATTCAGATGCGGTAAAAGCCTTTTAGCTTGCTGAAAAGGTACACTTATTGCATATTGGACCAAAATTGGCTGATGTACTGATAAGCCTTTTTTATCTTTCGTAGACCATCGGTTATAGCAGTTACCTTACGTCAGTATTTCTGATGCAAATATTTTTGTAGTTTTGGAAAAGACTGGGTGGTAAAACATTATAACCCGAAAGTAGCAATATTACTTATACAAAAATACATATAAATTTGTTCAGAAGATAGTGTGAATGCAACACCTCTTTTGTGAAGCATGCCTTATCGTCTTTCTGCACAAATGATATAAAAAGTTTCAAATATTCACATACGCTCTTCAGCATCTTCGGAAGCGTCAGTTATATATCTTTTGGAAGCCATTTTTTCTGAAAATCAAGGTTACCAGCATACTTGACAAGTGTAATTTCCTAATTTCTGTCATTATAGGTATTATTACATGAATAATATATGCAAAACGAAAATAATTTACAAAAGAAACGAATTAGGCAATTTTGCAGAAAAATTTTTAAATTAGGCAGTTGTGCACTCATAATTGTCCAGCGTATTATATATCATACGCCCACTTCAAAGTACGATTTATTTACCTACATTGTACAGATTCATGTATTCACGGATGTCTGCATCTAAATGAGACATTATAATGAAATAATTATATTGGATCAAATTAGGATGTACAACTAAAACTTTGTAATGGGCCCACAAATGTCACACTATCACTTTTTTTCATTTCACGAAAACCTAGTTATTATTTGAAACAAAGCAGTAATCGAAACTACAACTAAAATGAAATCTGGCTTGGGTCTATTATAGTAGTGACATCTAATGAACAAATTATAGCTGCTAAAAGTTGAATGTATTTATTGGTTTTAATTCTAGAGGGTGATGATTGCACAGTTGACAACCGTACGATATATCATACGGTGGGCATTAATGGGTTAAAGTGACACCTTCTAGCGGCCCTTCTAGAAGGTGTCACTTTAACTTTCTAGACCCTTCTAGCGGCCCTTCTAGCGGCCGTGGTAATCAGATTGTGACGAAACTTGAGATGTTTGTTATACAGACCATGGGAAAGAGAATTTTGCAATAAAAAATTTAGTTCACATTTTGACCGCTACGTCAAAATGTGGCGCTGGTCATGTAAGAAACTTAAAGCTCTAGATTAGGAAAGTACGGCAAACTTCGTCGTCTGCTACCAAATCCGCCATGGTTGGCCCAGTTGGCCCTATCAAGTGAGTTACGCTTCCTCTAAAATTCGGCTTAAATGCATCCTTTTCGCAAATTTTCTTATTATTATGGTCTGAAAAAAAACCTGACAATCAGTAAATTCTGTAACTATTGATTTTTCTTTAAACTTTGTTTTCAATTATAATTTTTTACATATAAATAATAATAACATTGAGGCAGTTTAATGATAACCGAATTAAGTTTTTACTTTATTTTCACTTTATTTATTTATCCTTAATAAACGATTTACATGTAATTAATAAATTTTAAAAAATAATGTCTGTAGTTTTTTGTAATTTTATTTATCAAAATATAATTTTATAAATTTTTATTAAAATGTAACTTAATAAACTTTTATCAAATTACTTTTTATATTTATATCAAAAATTTCACTTTACCAATTTTAATTTTATTAAATTATAAAAATTATTAAATTATTAAAAAAAGTATAATTATAATTATAAAAATATCAAATATAATTTAATAAAATAGGAATTATTAAATTTAAGTTTTTGATTTAAATATAAAAATTACTTTGATAATTAAATTTTGATAGAAAATTTTAAAAATTATAATTTGGAAAAACTATCCGTTTGATTACAAAAAAAAATTACAAAACAATAACTATAAAATGCAATGTATTTTGAAATTTGTTCATTTATGGAGGTTTATAATATTGACGTAAAAAATCTACCCAAAACTATAGTTAAAATTTTCTATATTTTTTTGACCCAAATAGTAAATTTTCGTTATTCAATTTCATATGTTATATTCAAGTTTAATGATGAGTGATAATTAACTTTGCTAAAATAAGATGAAAATAACATGGACGTTTTATTTCAAGTTTTGCCTCCACATTTCACAGACAGTTTAACCTTGTCATATTGAAATGTATTTTCTTAAAAAGAACTATATTCGACAAAAAAATATATTTTCTGATCGTCTGAGAATTGCACAAAGCAACATTTCTGTAACATTCGATGAAGTTATAATATAAACCTGCTTGCTTCTTATTACTTCTTCGGATATTTTAACGAATTTATTAACCTCCAAGGAGCATAGATTGAAGGATCCTGAAAGTTTGCTTATTCGGATTAAAATTTAGGACCAATCAACGAATATTTCATTAAAAATTTAATCTAAATTGCATCTTCCACATGCATTTCAATGGTATCTATCGCTGCGTTTGGGCCAACAATGGTTGACAAACTCACGTGACACCCGTTCTACCAATCAGCAGCTGCGGGCGGCGCGGAAAAGGTTTGCCGTATTTTCCTAATCTAGAGCTTTAAAGAAACTATCTGAGAATTTTTACTCAATCAGAGACGTTATGCAAATGAGATGTAAAATTAGAAAAGCTTTAAAATGACAGTGAAATTAAATGTAAAGTCATTCTTCACGATGGCTTTAGCTAAAAAGGATCGAGCTTTATTGGTGAAGTTGTTTTTACCAAAACTGCAATAATGCTTCTGCTGCACTAAGAGAATATCGACGTTTGAAAAGCTTGCGAAATGGGCCTATTCCATTAATGGTTTAAAAAAGATGATTAAGAAATTTGAAGAAACTGGTGAGTTGGGGGAGAGGACGGAAACAAATTGCAAATGCTAAGACGGCTGTGGAAGACGTTGCTGCTGCTGTAGTGGAGAATGCTTCAAATTCTCAAAATTGTTCAGCAAGTGCTCGAACCGTATCACCTATTTGTCTATTCTGTGGTCTACGGTACAAAAAGTTTTGCGTTCCACTTTAAAGTGGTATCCATACAAGATCCAGGTGGTTCAAAAGTTGCTTCATGAAGATCCGGAAAAACGCACTGATTTTGCTTGCCAGTTTCCGGGTAGAATAGCCGTCGATAATGCATGGCCATGGAACATTTTGTGGTCAAATGAAGCGCATTTCACATTAGACGTAGCAGTGAATGCTCAAAACTGTCGCATCTGGGGTACTGAAAAGCCGATGATTGTGCATGAAAAGCTTTTGGTCTCTGATTACGTGACTGTATGGTGCGGATGCTCTTCACATTTCATTCTTGGCCCCTTTTTCTTGGAAGAGAACACTCCTCAAGGCACTAAAAGATGTTCAATCACTGGTGCTCGTTACTGCAAACTTCTGCAGCAGAAAGTCATTCCTGCTTTACAAGAAAGACAATGTTTAGACACTACTGTCTTTATGCAAGATGGTGCAACACCCCACATTGCAGGACAAGTGAAGGAACTGCTTCATGCTCATTTTGGAGATGATCGGGTGATTTCGAGAACTTTTCCAACTGCATGGCCTCCTCGTTCACCGGACTTAAATCCTTGTGACTTCTGGTTGTGGGGATATTTGAAAGATAATGTCTATGGAGGAAGAATACGGACTGTCCCTGAATTGAAAGCAAGCATAACACGCCATATCACTGCGATTCCTCAGGAAACCCTTCGCTCTACTGTGGAACATGCAATAATGCGCTTTGAACATGTCATTGACACAAATGGAATGCACATTGAACAAATGCTGTGATTTTATACATTTCTCTGCTTCTAACTTGTTTTTGTTATTATTCATGCGCTATATTTTAACGTAGCGGTCAAAATGTGAACTAATTTTTTTATTGCAAAATTCTCTTCCCCATGTTCTGTATAACATATATCTCAAGTTTCGTCAAAATCTGGTTACAGAACGGCCGCTAAAATGGTCTAAATGGTGTCACTTTAATTATAACCACCCTGTATTATAATTTTGGTTCATATTTTTTAATTTATTTGCAACTTGCAAACACGAGAAAGTGACGTTAGAACAATTCCACGATAAAAAGAATGTAAAAGTTAATCTAGATTTTTTCCTAATCGATAATTGAGAATTTTTTTTTTCATCTTTTGCAATAGATGTCAAATTTTTATTTTTGTATAAATATAAAATGTGCACAGACTGCTAAAAATAAACTCTTTCGTTATTCGCTATTTGTTTCCCTTTTTGCTGAAAAGGTGAAAAAATCAGATTCTCGAACTTGCTATCAGCTGATCAAATAATCACATTTATTATGAAAATTAAAACGTTAATGTGCTTCTTTTTTTAACCTCCTTTATTTAATATACAAATAAAAGCTTGGTAGGCTAACCAGCCTTAGCCATCTTTACATTTCTTCTTAATAAGCTGAAAAGTATCGTAAATTGTACTTCTGCTAATTCAATCGTTGTGAAAAACATGACCGACGGCTCCAGTTGTCGCCACTCTCCTTACAGGCACCCTAATAAAACAGAGTGCTTGTATATTAACAGACAATCTAGTAAAATAGTAAAGGCCTATGAACTTTGTAGTGAGACGAGAATAAGCAGTTATGTATCTTAGTTTCTATAATGATTTATAAGATTTGTTCTTAAAAAAATTTATAATATCCCGCTTAGATTGAAAGTCATTAATTGAGGAAGATATGTAACCTCAATACATACACATTACATAAATAATACGTTGTTATCTTCCTATATTTAAATGTCTTTTCACGTTTATTTTATATTTAATAAAATGACAATAATTCGCATTTCATTGCCGTGCACCAAAATTATCAAATGAAATGACCATTTGTAATAAGTTTTCAATTCATGATTCATCTTTTACACTCATCACCTGGACAGTTCTCACTGCGAACCACTTATCACCTTAAACAGTAATTACACTTGTTAAAATGTTTCAATTTTATATCATTCGTTTCAATATTGCGTAACTTATTCAACAAACAGGCAGTGTTTTCACTGTGAGGAATAAACTTTCTAAAATGTATATTTTTAAATCGTTAAGATACCGTCCATTATATACAGTATATGCAACCATTACAATAGCAAACACATTTCGCGATTAAGGTAAATGATGATGAAATCATTATAAAAAGAGATCTCCTTTTGTGTGTAGAAGTACTGTTTACGAAATACAAAGTTTCGCGACCGAAACATTCGGAAGAAATCTGGTTCTTGTATCACTTTTATAGGAAATGAACAACAAAAATGTTTTCAAACCAATACAAATAAATACGAAAGTAGCAAAAGAAATGTGAAATGCCTGTATTCATACAGATGATGGATGATGTAAGATTTGACATCTGGGGGCAATTAATCTAAAAAGCAAAGGAAGTATGATTAACTGAAAAATTTAATGGCATCATTATCTGTGGAAAAAAATCTTTAAAAGCAGGGTGAAACTTTAGAAATTGGACAAATAACCAAGTGTAAAGTGAGTATACGGATGCGTTTCCTTTTACTATGTAAATTTTAAAATTAAGATTCCCTTAGCATATAATCATCATTCTATTAAAATCGCCCAAGTATTAAATTACAACATTTTTTAATAAACGGAGGAAGTAAAGGCAATATGAAAAAAAAATTATGAAAGTACTTTGTGATTGTTAATTTTACGGATTGAGGCTTGACTTTTTTATGCTGGCTTTCGTTAATTGGATAGAGCATTCTAGCAAGAACAATTTTACCGTCAAGGCGGATAAAAATTTGACTTCTCGTGTTATAGCAGCCAGATATGTATAAATTAAACTTACTTGCATTTTAGGACACTTTAGAGAAAAGTATAAGAATGAGAAAACAGTATTCACACTCCCTAAATATTCTAATAACGGCAACAAATTAAAAGAATAAAATTGAAACTTAAGAAAAAAACAAAAATGTTTTTTTTTAAATGAAAAAATTGCCATTAAATTAGATTTATATCTAATATCAGTCCCGAGTGAGAGAAGAGGCAAAAAAAAGGCTTTAGCCTATTTTTTTTCCCCAGTCTGGAATTCCCTCTTCCACAGCTTTTAAAAATACAGGGTGTATAAAAAAGTAATAGACAACGTGGATATTCAAATGGATCGGTTTGCAAGTTAATACAAATTTTATGTTAAAAATATACCAATTCACTTATTTATTGAGGCGCGCATTCTTTTCTTTCGTTTCTTTCTCACAGTTGTCTGAGTTCTAGTAAACAGCAGGTCAAATAAAGTCAAAACGAAAGTTCGAAGAGAATGTTATCTCAATACTGGGAAGAATACAAAGCTTCATATAGACACAAGGACATTATTTTGAACTCTTCATAAGAAATAACATTCAGCGTTATTACAGGGTTAAAATAAATTATGGCAACTCATTGTGTACAAATTTTTTAATCCAAACAAGGAAAATTAAAGCAATTGACAACTAATAAATAGAACATGGTCACTTGGTAATATCATGTTCATTCGGTTTCGAAGTGAGCTACTTTGGCGGCGATACAAAGCCCCAAACGTGTCTTGAAATTTTCAGCAATGTGCCGCAAGTCGTCGGGCGCAGGGACTTCTTCAGCGACTCCAAACTGTTGTGGCGTTTAGCACAGGTCCTGGCTTCCAAGATCGACCATACGGTGAGACGTGATGAAAACCGGAAAATGGCTCTTGCACCACTCCTGCGTCATTTTCGCTCTGTTAGCTGGTGCAGAGTCTTGTTGATAGGTCCAATCCGCATTGCCGAAATGTTGCTGAGCCCAAAAAAGTACCACAGCCTCGAGAATGTCACGTCGGTAAACTTGTTGGTTGATTTTGACTCCTTGGTCCACGAAAACGAGGGGTGTCTTGCCAATGGCGCAAATTCCGCCCCAGACCATAGGATTTTGGCGACGTTCAATGACTGCAGAGGTGCCGGGTGCCTATGCTGACTACACTCTGTCGTTTTGGTGATTGTGTGTCTGCTCCACAGTGAAGAGCTTCTCGTCTGTGAAGAGGATGCGCTTCCATGTCTCACCTGCGGCCCGACGCTTGAGTTGGCGGCATCTGTGGAGCCGTACGCGCTTGTTTTCGTCTGTGAGGAGCTGGACTTTTTGGAGCTTGTAAGGCTTGAGTTTGAGATCCTCTGTTGCCATCTTCTGCACCGATTCGCGGTTGATTCCAATCTCACGAACGATTTGTCTCATTGAGACCCTCGGATTTCGCTGGACTCACTTTCTGATGATTTTGCGGTTCCTGGACGTGTTGGTGGTACGCTTCCTTCCTCTTCCTGGACGGTCGCCTTCATGGCCAAGCTGTTTGAATCGTTTGACCGCTTTGGAGACGACATCTCTGCCAATATTGAGCAAACGAACAATTTCACATTGACGCTTTCCTTGACGAAACAGCTCCAAAATTGCATTGCGTTTTCTTGACATTTCAAAACCATGTCAAATGCACTGCGTTTTCTTGACATTAAAAATTATTTGGTGGCGCTTTAATATATTCGCGCCTGGACACGATCATTTCTGTTGCTGTAATTTATTGTCACCCTGTAAAACCAGTCAAAGTTAATTATTATACATCTAAAAACTATTCGTAGAAAAGGTTATTTTTTTCATCTTTTGTGCTAAACTAGTAATTTCATAGTTAATTGTGATTATACAGGGTGATTCAAAAGTACTGTGCAGTAGTGCATAAAGGAAATGAAGAAAGAAAACACCACTTTAGTTCAGCAAATCTCACCAGCCATACTGAGCAGTGTGTTTCACAACATGCAACTGCGTGCTAACCGATGTCGTGAGGCCGGTGGAGGGCATTTCCGGCATCTATTGTGAGTGGATGCCATCTCCGACCAGCCACTGCGTAGTAAATTTTGAATCACGCTGTATTATCTCGAAAACGGTTCATTAGTCTGTATTACTCGTTGCGGATTGTTTCGATTTTGCGTATGATTTTTGGAAACTGTCCTTTAACAAAGGTTTGTATGTCATAGTTAGTTTTATGTCAAAGTATACATTGGCTTTAAGTTTTAAGAAACTAGAAAAATAACACAATAAACTTTATTATAATATATCTATTTGTGTGTATCTATTCGTTATTTAAATCCAGTGAAACGTAATGAAGGGGATTTAGGATTAGGGTGATCCCATTAAGATAACGACCAATTTACTCTAATGGGATCACCATAAGGATCTTTCACGTAGTGGAATGTTTAGTCGTCCCATTAAAATAGATAATATGAGTATAAATGCTTTTCCCCATGGCATAGCGAATAGTAGGTGTGATTACTCTCGTAGCAACCAATGCTAAAAATCAGGCGAGCGGCGAATGTACGAAATAACACCGCTGCTGTCGATTTCGACCAACTTCGTAGCGTTTTTTTTTTGCTTACTCCAAATAGGAATTTCACGATTCGTGTTAAGTTTCTGTCGTATATTGTATTGTTTCACTATTTATAATTGATAAACGTGTTATAAGGTCTTATTAGTGTAATTTGCATATCATTTGTTACGTTTAAAACCGTATTTTTACTCATATTTTAAAAAATTGACTCGTTATATTTACTCGTGCACGTACCTTATGAAGCAGATAGGCCTACTTCATTCCTTCGGCAGTTAGCAAATGTCGGACTGTCGCGGTCGTTGTTCTTGAAGATCAATAGAATTAAGCCCTTTTAGATTTGAAACAGATTCTAGTTTAAATAAATTTCGTTTTAATTGGCAATGAATAAAAGAAATAAAAAACTCTTTCACCACAACAAAAATTAAGGAAAAATACAACCTGAATCTGGAAGCGCTTTTCGACAGCAAGGCTATCATCATTCAGCAGGGACCAAGGAGTACAGTAGGGGGAACCGAGTGAACTGACTTGGAAGCGGAAAAAACTGAATATATATAGCGAAAAGACCACGGTTTTAGGCCAATCAGAGAAATTACACCAAAAAGGACAAATTAATGATTGGTCAGTTGGGTCCACCATTGGATTAATGCTAAGTCGCCAATGGGACCTGAGTCTGAATTTAGTAGTAAATTATTATTGGTTTTTTGTATGGCCATACTTTCAAAAGCGTCCAGCAGGTGTTTTTTATTTATTGAATGTAACAATTTTAAATTATCGATAGAAAAATCATGTCCAGTCTCGATGGAGTGTTTTGCTATGGCGGAAAGGTTGCTTCTCCCGAATCTTCTGTGGTCTATGTGTTCTTTAAACCTGGTTGATAAACTGCGTTTCGTTTGACCTTTGTAAACCATTGGGCAATGGGAACAGTGGGCTTCATAAATTCCAGACTTCTGTAGATGGGATACTTTGTCCTTGGGATTATCTAACAAATATCTTATTTGGTTCGGGTTGCTAAAAGATAAAGAAATGTTATGTGGTTTAAAGATCGAATTAAGTCCTTTAATAAAAAACTTATTATAGGGTAAGGAGATAATTTTTTTCTTTTCTTTAACGGTGTGTAAGGTGGTTGTGTCTGAAATAAACTTTTTGAATTTCCTTTTTCTTAACAGGTCTACAACAGTTCTAGAGCTGTAACAGTTTTTTATAGCAATATTTTTAATTAAGGAGATTTCGTGCTTAAAAGCGGTTTTACTTAGGGGAAGATTGAGGGCTCTATCGATCATGAAGATAAACGTGGAAACTTTTTGGTTCCAGGGGTGACTAGAATCAATGGGAATGTAATTTAGTTTATTGGTTGGTTTTCGAAAAACGTCAAAAGATAATGAGTTATTATCCCTAATAATTAAAATATCCAAAAAGGGCAGCTTATTATTCTCTTCCATTTCGAAAGTAAACTTTTTATTTCTTTTATTTACTATTATCCACATACTTATTTTTTTCTTTTTTGTCATATTAGTACACATTCTGTTTACTTTTGTGCCTTTATTCCGGGAAATTTTTCAACTGACAATGAATTATAGAATGGATTATAGAAAAAGCAAGACGCTTCAAAATTAACTGAGCACACCATAGTGCAGTTTATTTAGACACAAAAAAGGCCGAAGTGCGCATTAAATGTAGTAGTAGGTTTGACTTTTTTATGTAGTATATACTCAATTTTGCAACTTCGACATCCCTGTGCTAAATCTCGGGTACGCTAATAACCGCGATTTTTTGTGACTTTTTTCAGTTTTTGCCTCGTAGATAAAAACTATGTATTTTAGCGCAAAAGCCACTATAAACCTTTTTAAATTGAAGTAAATATGCTACAATATGAGCACAAAATGAGCTCTGTAAGTTTAATAGTTTCCTAGATACAGCTCTTCAAAGATAGGCAATTTTTACCAAAAACTTTTTTTAACCTATCGTCCATGTTTCGAGCCAAATATCGCCACAACGAACCCTGTTATGTGAGAAGAGTATATAGGGAATTTATTTAGCTTTCATTTAAGCACAAGCACGTTCCTGTAGGCCTAACAGTTCTTGAGAAAATGATCAAAAACTGGAAATAGTGAAATTGCTTGCTGTTTACCGCTAAATGAACCCCATCATTTTTCAAGCGATTCCTATGGTTTTATTTATATTTCCTGTGATATATTATGAGGATTATGGTTTCCTGTTAATTTATAACCCATTTTATTTATGTATATTTATACATGTTTTATTTATTTTATATTTATTTTACTTATACGTCCTATGATTTTTCTTATTATTTTGGTTTGTGGGTCTTTGAATAAGAACAATGCGTCAAACGTATAAAACAGTGTTAAAAACACAATTTATTACAAGAGCATAATTAGTACAGTTGATAGCTAAATTACAGAAGATATAACGAATTTACAGTATACTGAAAACTTACTGTCACGGAAATCCCCGATCATCGTAGAGCACGACCATGGAGGTAGGAATAAGCACCTCCATGAGCACGACGGTGGAATCGGGCATTTCCGGACATGATCGTTTTGCCACTCGGAAAGGAAGAGGCAACGTCAGAGGCTGCGTCACGAGGAGACAGCCAATGGGAGAGAGGAGTCGTTTTCGTTTTCGTAATAAATAAAATATATATAAATATACATAAATATATATAATATACTAGGTTATATGCCCGGCGTTGCTCGGTCTGTTTTTTTTTTTATGAAATTTTGATGGCGTTTCCCTGCCGCCATCTTTTGAGTAAACAAACAAACATTAACCAAGATATTTTATATATACAATCCCCCCCCCCTCTTTGAGGACATGTAAACCTTACTCTGAACCTAACGAACATGTGGAGCTCAATCGGATAAGTGGTTCAAAAGTTTTTAGAAAATTTACAGACGCACCCAGAACCTGATTTTTTATATATAAAGATATTATATGGGTTATACTATTACTGTAACAGGAAACCATATTATTCATAATATATCACATGAAGTATAAATAAAACCATCGGAATCGCTAGAAAAATGATGGGGTCTTTTTAGCGGTAAACAGCAATTTCACTATTTCCAGTTTTTGATAATTTTCTCGAGAACTATTAGGCCTACAGGAACGTACTTATGTTTAAATGAAAGTTAATTAAATTTCCTATACACTCTTCTCGCAAACCGGGTCGTAGGACATGTCGTTGTGGCGATATTCGGCTCGAAACATGGACAATAGTTTAAAAAAAACTTTGGTAAAAATTGCAGAATCTTTGAAGAGCTGTATCTCGGAAACTATTAAACTTACAAAGCTTATTTTGTTGCAAATTTACTCTAGTTTAAAAAAGTTTACAGTGACTTTTGCGCTAAAATGCATAGTTTGGGAGCTACGAGGCAAAAACTGAAAAAAGTCCGAAAAAAATCGCGGTCTTTAAAGTAGCCTAGATTTAGCACAGGGATTTCGAAGTTGCAAAATTGTGTATATCGTACTGGGACCGAGCCTAACAACATAAAAAAGTCAAACCTACTACTATATTTAATGCGAACTTCATGTCTAAATGAACTGAACTACCAGGTCTTCGCTGGCAAAAGGAAATCCGCTGCTTTTTAATCGATTCTGATTGTAGAAAAGTAGGAAAGTGAGAAGTTTCTATCTTTGGATTTCTTATTTACACATTCAAACAGAGAACAATTTTAAGGCATTCGGATGCAAGCAAACTCTTGCGTTATGTAGAATCGAAACTAGGCTAGAATCGAAAGTGGTTAGCGGCAGAAAAAAATTTCTTGTTCCGTTGATTCTCCTCAGGTAACAAGAGGGCCAATTTTCAATTTATCGAGGCATTTTTCTTAGCAAAATATTATGATAAATCGAAAATTTTTGAATGATATATTACCCTGGATGCAAAAAAAAAAATTTTCGAATTTTTCTATGGAGTTTACTTTTAAGAAACAGTAAATGAACAGTAAGAAGAAAAAAAGAACTCGTGTTTGAAAATTAATCTAAGGCACGTTCATCTACTGTTAAACTTTTATTTTTTTCCTTGTAAGCGAGTACTAAAAACCTGCGACTCGCTGGTCGAAAACGCACGCAGTGACATCTTGCTGATGCGCAGTACGTAAGTAATCGCACTTATTATTCTATTTGTTATACCCATGACAAGCAATATGCGAGAGTCATTTGATATGTAAAAATAGTAGTTTTTGGAAAATCTTTTTTTATTTTCAACACGATCTCCATTTAAGGCTATACATTTGGTGGAGCGAGTTTCCAATTTTTTTTGATCTCTTCTGAAAAGTAGCATTCGTGAAAGTCAACAGAATATTCGTTAACGACCATGATGAAGTCATCATTCGATAAGAATATTTTCCACCGAGCCTGAATTTTTGCAAACAAAACGTCAATGGGGCCAAATCCGGAGAAAAGGGTGAATGAGGAATTAACTGGAAGCTTAATTGGTGCAGTTTGCCATTGCGATCATTGATCTGTGCGATGGTGCTTTGTGTTGGCGGAACAACAATTTTTATTTATGTAACTACCGTAATTCTCAATTCAACCGATTGTAGCATGTAACCTACGCGTGCATTTTGGTTAAAATTTAGTACGAGCTTATCTGAAGAGTGGCACTTGCCAGCCAACACGTGAAAAAAACAATTTTAGCAAGGACACATAGAATTTTACTAAACCTATTAAATGACCCTCGTATTTACCAACTTTAAATAACAGTAAACAAAGATCTTTCTCCTACTCTGTCTTTCTTACTGGTTCATGCAATTTTCATGCTGGGCCCTTTATGGAAAGTGAAACCGAGCACTGAACGACCAATTTATTAGAGACACCCCGCTAATAGCGTGTTGCGCCTCCTTTAGCGGCGAGAACTGCCTGAATACGTGCTGGCATGGATTCAACAAGGCATTGAACCGTTGCGGAGGAATAGCCGCCCAGGCTGACATCACAAAGCGTCCCGTAATTGGTGCAGATTGGACGGTGGTGTGGGAAGGCGTCAGATAGTTCTCTCCACTTCATCTCATAAATGCTCGATCGGAAGCAGGTGGAAGTCCGCGTCATGTTCCTCGAACCAGTCCAAGACCATTCGAGCACGGAGACAGGGAGCATTGTCCTGCTGAAAATGTTCGTCAACACCAGGGAACACAGTCATCACGAACGGGTGTACCTGATCGGCAACAATGTTCAGGTAGTGTGTCGCATTCAGGGATGTGTCTACGGATATCAGAGGACCCAGTGTGTTCCAATAGAAGACACAACAGACCAGCACGGATGCGCAGTATGAACCGTAGGAACCGCGATTCGTCGGACCAGGCGACCTTCTTTCACTCATCCAGTGTCCAGTGGCGATGTCTGCGTGCCCATAGCAGGCGCGCTTTCCTATTTTGCGGTGACAGCGACGGTACCCGTACTGGCTGCCTGTTGTTAAACCCAGCTCGATGGAAGGTGCGCCGCACCATGTGCTCCGAAGTGAGTTGGGGTGCTCCCTCATTGAACTACGCTGCAATTTGTTCGGCTGTTCCCGTCCTGTTGCTGTGGATGATTTGTGCCAGTATCCGTTCGCCTCGTCCATCCACGGCCCTGTTTCGTCCGGAGTTGTGTTTGTTGGAGGTTGTTTTTTGGCACAACTGCCATTCACGGAATACCCTTGACACTGTTGCACGGGAAAACCCGAGGAGGTTCGCGGTTTACGAAATGCTCAACTGCGCCCGTCGAGCTCCAACGATCGTGCCTCGTTCAAAGTCGGTCAAATCCTTGGATTTACCCATATTCAGTCCACTTCTGCTGCTGACTGCAACTTGTGATCCAATGCATCACTTATACACCGCTTCGGCCTGTTCCATAGTTTGGGAGTCACTGGGATGTCGATCCATTTTACGTAAGAGGTGTCTCTAATAAATTGGTCATTCAGTGTATACCCTGATATTAAAAAAATAAAACTTCTTCGTCTTTCTTTAATATGGGTGGCCAATCGAATTTTTCTTATACGAAGAAGGATAAAATTGTTTTTTTGTTTTTACATTTCAGTTCTTTCCGACAGAAGTTAAACTTCATTTGTTAATTCCTTTCACAAAGAAACAAAAAAATACAAATGAAAATGAACGTGTTTTTAGATTTCAATTTCATTTTACTAATCGGATTATTTGGTAAGGCAAAGTTTATTAAATTTTGTAGCATTAGTAGAGTCTCATTATTTTAAAAGGCACGTTTTTAATAAAGTAAAAAAATCATTTAAATTTGTAACAGTAAGAATTTAATATGACCATTCCAGTTTAGATCAGAAGAGACCATTAAACCTAAACATTTAAAGTTCTGAACAATTTAATTTCTATATGATTAAAATTAAAAAGTAATATTTGACGATAAAAATTACTTTTGTTATTATTCTATGAAAAATTGTTTTTTAGTTTTTTCTTATGCAGAAAATTGCATGACGCTAATCTATTTGCAGTGATGTTCGTGGAAGCCGATGAGGACGAGAAGCCGCCTAATTTGACTCGTGTACCAGAAGGCTTGAGTTTTGCCTGCTCAGGAAAAAAGCCTGGCTTCTACGCCGACCAAAGTTTGGAGTGTCAGGTAAATTACAACGCAATAATAAGATTAAACTTATAAAGGAAAACCAAATATTCCAATAAACAAATGAAATCTTAAACTGGCATTCATAAGATAAATACACTGTATATTAATTAGAGTAGTAACATACTGAAATACCAAAAAAGAAAACTGAAACAGCAAGCTTAATTTCCAGTAACAGCTTTTATATTTTACTTTGAGAAATGCAGTAAAACCTTGTTTTAACGTACTCCAAGGAAACTGGAATTTTGAATGCTATTCCGGATTGAACTTTAATCTTAAATTGAAGGAGGGGCGACTCCATGAAGCTACTTATGATGCAGTGCAGTATTGCTTGTATACGATATACAGGGTGTTTTATAATTGGTGTCCCGTCTTTAGGTCCAAATAACGACTCAAGGGGAACAGATTGGGGGAAAATGAATATTGATTATTTGGTTTTAATGTCCCCTAATTCAGAATAAAAACATTTCGCGTCCCTTGAGGTGAAGGGGTAAATTTTGAAAATTTTAATTTTGTAGGGGTAGGGGTTAGACCCCATGTGTTATTTAGAAAGTTGTAGAGCATCATGTAAAATGTTGGTTTAGCAAAAAACCCGGTGAGAAAATCTCATGCCCTGCCCCCTTTATCGAGTGGGTAAAATGAAAGGTATGGCTAGCCGATGTGGACAAAAACCATACTTATTAGAAAACAGTAGGGCCTACATTTGGAAAATTAATGAGAATGAATGAGTCGTTACCCTGAAAAGCTAATAAACTCAACCGACTCTTCCCCCCCAGGTAAAACATTATGAAATTTGAAAACTGTACATGAGTTTTTCTGTTTTTGTCTACATTAGCTAGCCATACCTTTCACTTTACCAACTCGATAAAGGGCAGGGCATGAGATTTTTTCACTGGGTTTTTTGCTAAACCCACATTTTAAATGATGCTCTACAACTTTCTAAATAACACATGGGGTCTAACCCCTACCCCTACAAAATTTAAATTTTCAAAATTTACCCCTTCACCCCCAGGGACGCGAAATGTTTTTATTCTGAATTAGGGGACATTAAAACCAAATAACCAATATTCATTTCCCCCCAATCTGTTCCTTTTGAGTCGTTATTTGGACCTAAAGACGGGACACTAATTATGAAACACCCTGTATATACGAGGGGCGATTGATAAATAAGGTTTCCATGGCTGTAAATTTTTTATTTGTTAACCGATTTTCAAAATTCTTTTTGTATCTTATACTCACATTTGTCCTCTATGTAATGCACTATTCACTTTTCGACATAGTCCCCATCCCTTTCCAAGCATTGCGCCAACGCGTGACTAGTTGGGTGAACCCGTCGGAGAGGTATTCCGGAGTTGTTGTCGATACCAGGATTGAATGACAGCTTTGGACCCTCTTCTGGAGTACGATAACGTCCGCCCGCACACGAGTCACCACACACCAGAGGCGTTGCAGCGCCTACAGTTCAAAGATGAAAAATTGCAGTTCAAAAATGAAAGACTTTGCATATTGCGACTTTCACCACTTCCCAAAGAAGAAAGAGCCCCTTAAGGGACATGAGTTGGTTCTGACGGCGAGGTAAACGCTGCCATTCAATCCTGGTGTCGACAACAACTCCGGAATTCCTCTCCGACGGGTTCACCCAACTAGTCACGCGTTGGCGCAGTGCTTGGAAAGGAATGGGGACTATGTCGAAAAGTGAATAGTGCATTACATAGAGGACAGATGTAAAATGATATGGATTTTAATTTAATCACATTCATATAAACAAAAGACATACAGGATAATAAAACCTTATTTTAAACAATACGCATATAGACCACACCAATATAGTTCGCAGTCACTGTTGATTGGACACTATTCCAGGCACTTGCAAGCATTTCATTTGCGTTCTTAATGTTCATTGTTTCTGTAATTGGTAGCCATTCATTAAGCAAAATTCTCTACAATTAACGTGTCCAGAAATTGTTTTTTATGATGCCTTGGTCTAGAGGTTGTCGTGTAGATGTGCATTTCGGTGGAAGGGAGCCAATTAACAAAATGTGCTCAACAATTGTCAATTAACAAAATTATTTTTCTCTATCCATATCTGATTCAACTTTCTTTTGTCTTCCATGCCTTGACGTTGTCCTTATACACATATAGTAAGGAAACAACGCCTTTGAAACAATGAGGCTTCCTGGTGTTGACCAATCAAAGGAAGGCTTACAACCTATGAACGTTGAATGTGGGGATAGCTTACCTAGTGACATTAAATTAGAACATTAATGTGAAATTTATGTTAAACTGAGGTACGTCAAACTGAAACATTCTAACATTAAAAGAATAGGATTTCTGCCGGGGATTTTAAATTTGAACGTTATTTTGAAATGTACGTAAAAATTGGAGTAGGTTATAACGGTATTTTACTATATTTTTTTTTTACTTATTATTGGATTTATACTTAAAATCGATCCTATTTAATTCTTAACACTGAAAAATCACATTATTTTTTCATTGTATTTATGCAAACGCATTTTATGAATATTTAAATCTTAAATATTTAATATTTTAAACTCATAATTCAGGTTTATCATGTCTGCTCACCAGAGGGAGAGCTTTCTAGTCATATATGCGGACCAGGAACCATTTTTCATCAGAAAAATTTAGTTTGCGATCTTCCAACCAATTACAATTGCGCAGACGCCGCAAGAGATGCTGAAGATGCCAATATCAACATCTTCAAGAGCAGCACTCAAGAACCATAGATTTATAAATTTTAATCCAGAATTTATACAGTAATTTAATAACCTATTCTTTGACTATCATCATAGATAAATATTGATAATACTAGCATTACGTTTATAGGTATTAAGAAATAACTGCTATTGATTAGATGATTCAAAAAATTATAAAACAGCTGATATTCTAAATTTACTTAATAAAGCAGTTGGATTTCAAGTTTAAGAATTAAAAATATCTATAAAAAATTTAAAGAACGAATACCTGAATGAAACTCTTATTATATTAATTTCAGTACCTATTCGTACACATTTTCTTGTATTTATCTCACCAAAGTATAAAAAACAAATAATAATATGGTTAACCATGCAATTGCCACGTTCAATTCTAAATGTTATCAAATCTGTCAATCTTTTTTGTTAAAAAGCAAACGCATATATCTTCAATGTTAATTACTGCATAAGAAGTTTGTAAATTCTGTTTACATTTATTAAAAGTAGTTTGAAAATCGTGCGTAAATTCAAATAATTTACATTATGGTTATTTGTTAAAATTGGTAAGACTTCTCAAAAATCAATAAAGTTAGACAGCACTAATATTAATACAGGATACAGTTGAGGTATATGACTGATAACTAAATTTAAAACATACATTTGCTTCTCAACTATAGTGTAAACTTTTTAAATACAAAGTAAACTTTTTAAATAAGAAAATTACTTTATAAATAAGGAAACTTTTTAAATACAGAAAATTGCTTTATAATGAAAATGGAAATATGGGTGAAACAATTTATAATAATAACAATTTTTTTGGAACTGATGACTATAGTAACAACAATTTTGATACAACAACATTTTTGATAAAATCAGAACTAAAAATTTCTTTACGATACGAATATGTAATATTTTGTTTGAAAATTAGTTATGTGCTGGAATCACTGATAGTTCATGGGTTATAGAAACCGTTTTATAGTAGTCTACCTTTGTGTAATTTAACAGTTTATGCCTTCTCCTTTGTTAGGCAGTCATGATCCACTATTGCTCGATATATGGATTTAACATTCTTGTTTACCGTTGCATTTTATGCGCATCGAAATCCACTGGCTGAATGATGGTTTATAGTTGATCACTGGTTGAAATGATTGTGTATCGTTGATTCCTGGTTGATTGATGGAGTTTCGTTGATCACTGGCTGGGTGATGGTTTTTCTTTGATCACAGTTGAGTATGTGAGAAGTTATGGGAAGTAAAATTGATCATACGTTCTTGTATATTCTTGTTAATATTCTATTGATGAAGTATTCATTCGCATGTTGATTTCGTAGACTTTTTCGGGACTGATGTGTTTTCATAAATTAAAACTTACCAGTCCCGAAAAAGTCTACGAAATCAACATGCGAATGAATACTTCATCAATAGAATATTAACAAGAATATACAAGAACATGTGATCAATTTTACTTCCCAAAACTTATTTCATCCTCAACTGTGATCAACGAAAAACCATCACCCAACCAGTGATCAACGAAACTCCATCAATCACCCAGGAATCAACGATACACCATCATTTCAACCAGTGATCAACCATAAACCATCATTCAGCCAGTGGATTTCGATGCACATAAAATGCAACTGTAAACAAGAATGTTAAATCCATATATCGAGCAATAGTGGATCATGACTGCCTAACAAAGGAAAAGGCATAAACTGTTAAATTACACAAAGGTAGACTACTATAAAACGGTTTCTATAACCCATGAACTATCAGTGATTCCAGCACATAACTAATTTTCAAACAAAATAATTAGATATTCGTATCGTAAAGAAATTTTTAGTTCTGATTTTATCAAAAATGTTGTTGTATCAAAATTCTTGTTACTATAGTCATTAGTTCCAAAAAATGGTTATTATTAAGTAGCGAAAGAATGGAGCTACTTATTGTTTTCACAATGTCCGTCTGTCTGACCGTCCGTCCCCTTCATAATTTCCGCATTTTTTGAGGTAGAAGGTTGAAATTCGGAATGTAGCTTACTATGGGCATGTACATCTTCACTATTTAGTTTGGTTTTGATTGGCCCACTAGGGGCGGAGTTTCGGGGACGAAAATTAGAGGGGACCAAAAAGTCTACCCGTATTTATGCTTATAAAAGAGTGAAATTCGGTATGCAGATTCCTCTAAGCAAGATCAACTTTACTGTAAAATTTGGGCCAAATTGTCCCAATAGGGTCGGAGTTGTGGGGGTGGCAGTCACCTGGTCTTTAGAACTATGACAACATATGGCATGTTATATATCATTCGATTGAAAATGATGAGAAATGAAAGAAGATAGAACTCTTTTTCATTTTCTAAATACTACGTTCGAAAAAATCAATATTTCGATTAAAAAATGGGAAAGGGGGGGGGGTAAAATCTCGGATAAAAGGGTAAAAATAGACGACCTCAACGCTTCCGCTACTTTCCTATACCTTTCTCGGGAGGATTAATTTCTTGTTATAAGTCGTTTCACCCATATTTCCACTTTCATTATAAAGTAATTTTCGTATTTAAAAAGTTTCTTTATTTAAAAAGTTTACATTAAAGTTGTAAAGCAAATGTATATTTTAAATTTAGTTATTATACAGCAAAATTTAAACAACGAAGATTAATTTAAATTAAAACTCTGCATGTACAGAAATAAAATCTGAGGAAAAATAAAACAATTTAACAGCATAACGATTCACTGTCTAAAGTTGCTTCATTATATGCATTGTTTTCTTACTTAAACTCATAAAAGAGAAAATTTTCTTCTTTTATCTTCCACTAGCGACCCGCCCCGGCTTCGCACGGGTAATAGAGTATATTATGCCTACATGTTTTGTCTGTCGTAGGATCGCATCAGCTTGATGCGCCGTATATGTGGATTAGATTTAAATGTAATATAATGTCTACACTACTTGAAGTATTTTAATCTATTTTATTATGTAGACATTATAAACATAAAAACAAACTTAAATATTTCTTTATACAGGGTGTAAATGGACGACGTTTCACAAATTTAAGGATATGTAGAGGATGATGTGGTGAACATTTTTTATTAATAAACCCATAGTCCCAAACGAAAAGCGACGGAGCCACAGCTTGTTTGATGTCCTGGTCTGTCAAGCATTGAACTAGGCACGTTTACTACGATCTCCCCTGTCATTGCATCTTGTAGGCCTTATGTAGACTGTAATTTATTGTCCCTTTTCCTTTATTGCTTTTTCGAAAGCTTTAAAAATTAAAATAAAAAAAAAAATACGTAATGCGGCCAATTTACATGACTGGGAAACTTACCCGCCTTTACCCTACCTTTCAGCAAAAGTGCTGCACCTGACCAATCATACAACGGTCGCTGGACGGTTCCATTAGAAATACGTTCGCACGTTCGAAATTCCAATGCAGTGACAACACAGTAATTCAGACAGCCATTCCACGGCTTGACGCAAAACAGAGCATCAAACATGCTGTGGCTCCGTCGCTTTTCGTTTGGGACTATGGGTTTATTAATAAAAAATGTTCACCACATCATCCTCTACGTATCCTTAAATTTGTGAAACATCGTCCATTTACACCCTGTATACAGTATTGATAACTTCTGCCTGCTTACGTGTAAAAACGAACATATTTTGTTTAGAAGTTACACGTGACAGGGCAACATACAATTGTCCGTGTGAAAAGCATTGAGTGGTTAAGTCAATTCCAGCAACTTTTAAAGTTTGACCTTGTGCTTTGTTTATAGTCATTCCAAAAGCTAATTTTATTGGAAATTGGAGCCGTTTGAACTGAAAAGGCAATTCTGAGAGTATCATAGAAATTCTTGGTATAAAAACAGTTTCACCAGTTCCGTTGCCAGTTAATATGGTACATTCGATCAAAAACTTTTTAAATTGACTACTTTGAGTCTTGTACCGTTGCATAGTTTTGGTGGATTTAAATTTCTTAGTAATATAATAGGGGAACCTACTTTTAATATTAATTTGTGCGGCGGAATTCCGGGAGGCGTCAAAGAATTCAAAAATTCAGTTGGATAATGTACTGCCTCTCTATCCACGACTGTGTCAAACGAGTGGTTTGTGATGATGCTTCAAATTTTGAAAGAATAAAATCATTTATTTTATCAATTTGCTCATTAGTGGGTGATAGTATAGCCCTTTCTTGAAACCAATTTAGTGTCTTAGTGGATATGTTACTAATATCGGGATATACCTTTTCAATCAATTCTTCCACATTTTGCACCAAAACACAAAGATTATTAAGAGTGATACAGACATTTCCAGCTTGAAATTCACCATTACCTATTTGGAGCAAGTCGTTAGAAAATTGCCTATTATCTTCGCTAGACGATAAAATTCTCATGTTGGTTTTAAGTCCACATTTCATTATACGTGGACAAAGATACGATCTTGTGACTTCATCTGCTCTCGTCCCCCTAGTTATAACAGGCAAAATTTGATGGAAATCTGCAGAGAACAAAATAGGGCAGCCACCCATTGGGCAGTTACTGTTGCGCATATCTCGCATTGTCCTGTCTAATGCCTCAACTGAGGCTTTATGAAACATAGAAGCCTCGTCCCAAATTGTAAAATGAAAAACGAAAGTTTGGCCCATCTACCTTGATGGGAAATCAAATAAAAAAAAATTAAACAAAATGTTCGATGTGGCCGCCATCGACCACAATGCATGTCTGCAGAGGCTGCATATGCTTATCTCTGCATACACGCTACATTGCAGGGGTAACAGAGCGGACTGCGCGAATGATTCGGTTTTGCAAATCTACCAGATCTGGAAGTGGAGTGGCGTAAACCTGAGCCTTCAAGTAGCCCCACAGGAAAAAAACTAGGGGTGTCAAATCTGGTGACCGTGGTGGCCATGCTATTAGACCATTGGTCCCAATCCACTGGTCAGGAAACGTGGCTTGAATTAAATCCCTGGCACGGGCAGATTTATGAGCAGGGGCACCATCCTGTTGGAAGCACATGTTAGGTACCGCAGCTAGTGGTAAGTTGTCAAGCTCTTCAAACACGTGTTTCCGTAACAGGTTACAATAGCGGTTTGTGTTCAAGGTACCATCAATAAACACAGGTCCAATAATTCGGTCGCCTAGTATTCCGCACCATACATTAACCGACCAACGTACTTGGTGGTGATGAAGTCGCACTAAATGTGGATTTACATCCGACCAGTGGTGGACATTCTGACGGTTGACAACTCCGTCACGAGCGAACATTGCTTCGTCGGTCCACAATACATGTTTTAAAAAATCGGGATCCTCATCTATCTTCAGAAGCATGGCATTTGCAAAGTCGACCCGTTTTTCTGCATCACCTGGGTGCTGACCTTGCAGAAGGAAGTATCTGTACGGATGGAAATGGTACTTGCGAAGAATTCGATAAATTGTTACCATTGGTAGGTATCAGTCCAAGCTTGCAGTTCGCAAACTTCCATTCGGATTAGCGGCTACACAGGCTAATACGTCTATCTCGACATCAGCAGTTACGTAGCGAGGTGGAGATTGGTATTTTGCACTTCTTACTAACCTTCCAGTGGTACTTACACGTTTTATTGGGCGCAGAACGGTGTTTTTATTAACTCTAGGCGCCTGACGAAAACGGCGGTTAAACTCGCGGGCAGTTGCCGTAGCATTTCGACCACATTCGCCGTAAATTATTAGTAACTCGGTGTAGTGCTCAGAAGTGTACGCATTGGCCATACTGTACCGTAGACAGTAAGTACAGGTCACATCAGTAATTGATGAAACTGGTAAACGTTGTGAATAAAAACAGCAACGCGAGCAACCTATCTTCCACACACAGCAGAAAAAAAAATTGAAAAAATGGAAGACTGAAGATCGTTCTGTCTACTGTACAAGGAGTATTGACAACTAAAGACAAAGGATATTCCCTGAGATGCCACTCATTCTTCGACTGCTCATTTCAAGACCATTAGCTTTTCAGGGTAACGACTCATTCATTCCCATTCATTCTCAAATGTACTGTTTTCTAATAAGTATTAAAGTTCTAATAAGTTTCTAATGAGTTTTTCTGTTTTTGTCTACATTAGCTAGCCATACCTTTCACTTTACCCACTCGATAAAGGGCAGGGGATGAGATTTTTTCACCGGGTTTTTTGCTAAACCCACATTTTACATGATGCTCTACAACTTTCTAAATAACACGTGGGGTCTAACCCCTACCCCTACAAAATTAAAATTTTCAAAATTTATCCCTTCACCCCCAGGGACGCGAAATGTTTTTATTCTGAATTAGGGGACATTAACACCAAATAATCAATATTCATTTTCCCCCAATCGGTTCCCCTTGAGTCGTTATTTGGACCTAAAGACGGGACACCAATTATGAAACACCCTGTATGCGAAAATTTGGGAGACTGAATTCATATTTCGTTTTATGTTCATTAACAATGAATTTGGATATTCATGTAATGTTTATAATACATTTTAGTTTGAGAAGGACTTAAAGCACCCACACAAAGGTAGTGTGATACGTTTGCTCCATCAGTTTCATCAGTCCAATGTGAATGATTTCATGCTGTACATTCATTGTAGAACAAATTTAAAACTATTAGATACGCTGCAGATGTGTACCTAAGACGCGGGATGTAGTATCTTCTGCGTCAACCATTTGATGAGCCACATTTGTAGACTAGTCGCCAACATTTCGATCGTTTTTCCAGAACAGATACACAAAGCTAAGAAGAGACGTGCAATGATGGACAAAGAAGATTTAGATGAAAATTCAACAGGCTAAATCTATGAATCAAAAATATGGCGAGAGACCAGCAGAATTAGATAGCATAAGTTTAGCTCATTTTATTGCATGGTATACACCGGTAATGAATATAAGACATATCAAGAGAAAAGATGTTGATGATACAGATGGCCATGAAGCCACTGAACAAGGAAATACTGATAATGAAAACGATGGAGCGTACGACATTTTTAGTTCAAACATCAATAGGCCTACATATAGACGCAGAAATGTGAGCACAGAGTGATTAGATACCGCCATTATAGCATCGATGGCACAATCACAATCAATGGTTACAATGGCGCAATAAAGTTGTAGATTTATTAGATGTACACAAATTCATCCAATTGTACGATGCGAACGAGGTGAACATTTTAGCCAGAAGGAAAGCATACGAATGCAACAGATATAGATGCATTGATGGAAGAACTTAGAGAACTGTGCAAGAAAGAAGACGACATTGCAAACAACTTGCAAAGAGAACAAAATGAAAGATGAATACATGCGAAGTGTTGTTGGCTAGACGGGTTATGAGAACAACGATGAATTCGGAGACCGGCAAGCCTATCGCACTTGTAAGAAAGTGCAGCGATGTGATGTCCAAACATTTGCAGAGTAATGTGAACAGAGAGAG
This sequence comes from Rhysida immarginata, assembly GCA_023313115.1. Classification (NCBI taxonomy): domain Eukaryota; kingdom Metazoa; phylum Arthropoda; class Chilopoda; order Scolopendromorpha; family Scolopendridae; genus Rhysida; species Rhysida immarginata. The sequence continues at coordinate 90,896 of JAHWFO010029305.1, forward strand.
TTGATCTTAGAATTTATACACAGATGCACACGCGACAGCAAAATATTTACGATAGAAATTAAGCATGGAAACATTAAACCTTAAATTAATTCGGACAACGGCAGAATACAATTCGTAATGCTTATATAGTCTGTGCGTCCACTGGTAAGGCTGCAGTGAACTTGAACGGGAACACTCTGCATTATTTAGAATCTGTACACTCTGTGTTTAGAATCACTCCGCAGAGGAAAAGGGACAGTGGATTGACTCCTAAGGTCCTACAACAATATCATCGCCAATTCCTTTCTGTGAAATGTGTAATAATTGATAAGATAAGTATGGTCAGTTCAGACGAGTAATGCCCAATATCATCGACAATTTATTTCACTTGTCACGAGTGATGTGCCGGAATAATGAAATATTCTCAACTAGACTGACCAAGATCGGCAGTGGTGAAAGATTGCTTCCTCAGGAGAAAGCAGTTGATTTAGAGGAGATTTAAAAGTAAACAATGGTGCATGGAAAATTTGCCCGATATAGTTAGGCTGTTTCATCGCAACATCAGCGTTGATGCTCCCAACAAGAATGCTATCATATGTAATAAGCTGTTTTGCCAGTAATAAAATTAATGGTTATGGCCGCAGAAGTGAACTAGATCCAGCAAGAACACAACTACACAAGATGGGTATTGTCGAATTAGGAGACTTGCAATATCCTACATGCTTGGCTATTGACTCACCGTACATGTTGAGAGTGAATATCGATGTGGAAGATGGATTTGTAAACGGTGCGATCGGTGTACTCGCAAGAGACTGTAAAAAAGGAAGCTAATTTTGTATGAAACAATGACGAGGTCCTTGAATAAGTGCGCAACAAATATCAGTGGCAGACATCAAGGAGTTTCCGAGTTATAGTCATGTATTGTTCCCATTATAAGTCTATTGAGCAAATCCGAAAATGTTCGAAATGTTGTTCATTGACCCTTTGCTCACTCCTGTACAACATGTGAACGAGATGAGTGTAGTAGGTTATGGTTGTGGGTTCGAAAAGAAGGAAACGAGTGAACAACCTCTACAACATCAGCAAAACAACGCATTCGTCGTTTAAGGTTATAGTTGACAAATGAAGAAATGGGCACGAATCAAATGTAATCCACTTTTGATTTTCCAAGTTCAAAGACAACATAAATGATGCTTTGTAATGGACACCGATCACTAAACGTACAGCGAACATCAATTTAGGTGGCACGACCAAATGTAAACGTGCACAGTTCCAACCGCTGAGATCACGGCACTTAAATCCGAAGGTGCTACATTTGATCGTATCTTCTATGATTATGACATATCAGAATAAAATCAACTGTTAATGTTTGGATTGAATAGAGTAACTAGTACAGATGGATTATATTTAACTAACTCAAAAGATACTGTAATTGCTATCTCACTCCAGATAGTCAAGCACCTTCGATGAAAAGGTTCAGAGACGAATACAAGAGATTGGAATCGCACATGCTGCTAACATTCACCAAACGCGTAAAAAATTTCATATTAAAAATACAAACAATGATACTGTTAGCTACAGCAATGATGATGATTCCATTGAAAAACAGAATATTTTAAACGTTATGGTTACCAATCTCAATGCACAGTATTTAGTACATAGTAATGCACTTATTACATCTGATTACTTGGCAATAACTGAAACTTGGATGAATGCAGGTGAACCTGTACATATAGATGGATTCGAATTGAGGACACAAATGAATCAGTCTGGTTGTATAAGATCCGATGCACTCACCAAACATGGTGTAATAAGTTATAGGAAAGCAGGCGGTATTGCGATCTTCAGAAATATTAACTCTTTAACCGAATCCGAACTTACACTGATAGACTCGTCAAACTATAGATGACTGATTGACGCTGGTATCGGTAATATTTGTATGGTTAAAGTGTGGTGAGATTTATACTAGGCATTGTTTAAAATCATCCTAATCTTCGATATCTGATTTGGCAATGTTGTTGTTCAGTGCGATGATGAAATATTCACCAGCAACTACACCTATCAAAGGCAACATGGAGGTGGATACTGATGTGCAAATTATGATATTTGGAGACTTCAATGTAGATGTTATATTAAACTTACAGTTCTTGGCTTTGTGAAGAAACGTTTCAATTTAGATTACATGCCCATCGAATCACTTACTACATTGAGTGGCAGTACTACAGATTTGATATTGATTCTAATCTGTTGACATTTGTATCATATTTCTCTCATCACAGACCTCTGATTTCTAAGTTGTGAATGACTTATAATTAAGGTTCGGTTAAAAATAACCTGTCTGGTTAAAAAATTATGATATATTGTGCAATATAAATGAGAATTTTATGTCAGAAATTAAAATTTTTAAATTATGTTGTACAAAATGATTTCTTATTCGCCATGTAGCCACAAGACGTATTCTACGACTTGACTAGCGGCCGTGTCTCAACACAGCCCCGTACGATTTTTAGTAACTTGGTTCCACGTGTAATAGCCTGGGACTTTATCATACGTCAGAGTTCGGGCAAAATCATCTTCTGAACATAATTAGAAAAATGCTATCAACGTCGTGTCTCGAGGATTGTTTACAACATCATTTATGTTGTTTTCACTAAAATACACTCGTTGTCCATTTTCTAAATGAACAGCAAGATGTGTAATAACTGGTGCTCGTTCGTGTATGTTAAAAGACCAAATATGTTCGCTTTATTTATCAGATATAATAAGTTTTGAACTTTTAAATGAAAGACTCGATTTACAATGTCATACCGATCTTGGGGCGTTGCGTTAGGATGTAGGTTATCTTTTATTTCTGGCCAATTAGGATTACACGTCATTGTAATGAAGAGGTCAGGTTTTCCGTAATTTCTAACGTATGCCATTGCATCTTGTGTCTTTTCGTGTAGATACCTCGGTCCTCCAGTAAAAGATGACGGTAATATTACCAGTTGTCCAATATCATTGCTATCTTCATTTGAATGCAAAGCGTCCTGCAAATGAGCATAACTTTCAGGGCGTAATTTTGTTTGATTGCTACGTAAAAAAGCCAACCGTTCCGATTCAATTTTAGCATACTGATCTACCACATACTGATTAAATAACATGCCGTACCTTAGTAATACGTTATAATAGTTGTGGCGTTCCATTATACGATAACAAGAATAGTTCATCCATGAAGCTTTCTTTTGTACTGGTTCTCTAGTAACAGGATTAACTTGCGGAATATCAATTGAATATCCGTCTTCGCCTCGACAAAACATATAAGCTGTCATATGAGCGATGTAGTTCAGAAATTTTATGGAGATTTTTGTCGCGACTTCATAGTACAATATGTAGACTTCCCTTTTGTCGAATTGTTGTCCAGCAATCACTTGTAGAGGGGGCATCATCCCGTCCACGGTGCTCACCAGTAGGTACTTTGGCGTGAATCACTACATTGTAGTCTGGGATATCAGGAGGAACACTTTCCATGGCAGTTTTAAAAGATTGTACATATCTGTTATGTGAATGCAACATGTCTTGCAAAGACCTGACTATAGAGCTATCAAGTGATGCTCTTGTATTAATACTGTTTATATTACATCGAGTAGCTGTTTGAATTTCTGGATCAGCAATAAAATAAATCTGTAAAAAATCTGGTCGATATGGAAGAAGACTACCTGCAAGGTGGTAAACCTGTCCCTGGACCTTAAACGTTGGCATAAAACCATGTTCAACCACCCGTTTTCTTTTGAATGATGTCATCTGAAAAGCGTTATTATACTGACGAATAAAACGTATGAATTCTACATGTTTTGGGTGATTTTCGTCAAGGAGTGATTTTAAAGGATCTGATGGCGCAACTATGTCGTCTAGTTTAACCTTACCATTGGAACAACATATACCCTTGGACTCATCTTTCCATTTTAGAGCTGAGCAGTATTGACAAAAATAGAAGGAGAGCCTATAGATATCGCCGGATCGTTTCTGTAATCAATTGTCGAATCGTAATTCATTGCAGAATATTCTTTATTGGACCATCTGTTAGTACACTGGCGGAAAGAAAAAATCCCAACACCACGAAGGACTTGTGCTAGATGAATGAAATTTGGATAGTATATTCAGCTATGGTATTTATTCAATTGATTCAAGTTTCAAGGTTACAACTTATAGGGGGCGCCACCAGCGCCACCAGCGCCACCCGCTGTAGTCATAGCGCTGGTCTATGCAGACCTGCACACGTCCATGCATACGGTCGTAGAGATGCCGAATGTCATTTTGTGGTATGGCATTCCATGCCTGTTGTACCTGGATGGTCAGATCAGCGACAGTTGTTGCTGGTTGTGGAAGAGCCCTGACACGGCGTCCGACCATGTCCCAGACGTTCTCGATGGGCGACAGATCTGGTAATCGTGCTGGCCATGGTAGGATGTGGACACCCTGAAGGGCACGTTGGGTTGCAGCGGCAGTGTGGGATCGAGCGTTATCCTGTTAGAACAGCCCCCCTGGCATACCAGCCATGAATCGCAGCTCAATGGGTTCAACAACCATCCAAATGTAAACATTTGCCGTCATGGTGACTAGGATAACCACCAGGGGTCCTGCTAGTATGCCGACGACGGATACTGCTCGGTAACAAGACTTCCCTACTCCTCCTCCTGACCCTTGTGCGACCATCACTCTGATCCAGACAGAAACGACTTTCATCCGTGAAGACCACAGACCTCAATTCTGCCCTCCAAGTCGCTCTGGCTTGACACCACTGAAGACGTGCCGCACGGTGTTGAGGGGTAAGAGGCAAACATGCCACAGGGCGCCTGGAGTGGAGGTTCCTGGCCTGGAGACGGTTCCGAATTGTGCGTGGAGTGACGTTGGGTGCCACAGCAGCCCGAATGTCCGCTGCAGATGCTGTCCGATTTGCCACAGCCATCCTACAGATGCGCCGGTCAACCCTTCTCCAGTGGCCGGGGGTCGTGGTAATCCTGCCTTCCCTGGACCACAGTGGCAACGTCTCGACCCATGCGTTCTGCAATAGCACGGAACGAAAGTCCACCCTCTCGAAGGCCCACTACACGTCCTTGTTCGAATTGGGTTAGCTGCCCATATTCACGTCGCAGTCGTTTTCGAGGCATGTTTTACGTACTCTATCACACACGTCCACAAGTGTCTGAAGTGACACTGACGCGCGTCTGATCTCTTTTATATCTGTCATTGGAATGTCTCATTTGCATGTACAGGGTGGTGCTGGTGGCGCCCCCTATAAGTTGTAACCTTGAAACTTGAATCGATTGAATAAATACCATAGCTGAATATACTATCCAAATTTCATTCATCTAACACAAGTCCTTCGTAGTGTTGGGGTTTTTTTTTCCGCCAGTGTATTTTGCGTTCTACTGCTATTATTTTGTATAATATTCCTTAAATTTCTGTGCCAGGAAGTGTAAGTGTGACGTCAATCCTGCGTGTTCTTCAATCATGTTACTCGAATTGGTTCCAAACAAGTCTTCTCGCTCCGGGATTTTACATTGATTCCAACGTAGAGATAGAATAAAATCGCTTTGTATAAACCCAGTGTTTATAACACTAATAGGATGTGAAATTGTTGAGTTCCTCAGTGTTCAAGAAGGAGGCAAAAAGCAGCAATTTACACATCTATTGTTTTCCAAAAGAAAGAAAGATCTGCGAACGATGGCATTCTTTCGTTAAGTGATTAAAAGTGATTAAAAAGCGTTCTAATATTAATTTTTAAATTATATAACGGTTTTTATGTCTTAATCTATATATATAAAGAAGGATGTTTGTTTGTGGGTTTGTGGGTTTGTTTGTGGGTTTCTTTGTTTCTTATGCAAATCTACAGTTCTATTCCGATCTTGATGAAATTTTGCATACTTGACCTTCAAAATCGATATTCATGGTTATGGCAAGGCATATTAATGAGAAATATCTCATGACCAACAATGCAAGGAAACGTTTGTGCAACAATAGGTTTCAACAATGGTGTCAACACGCAATGCACCAACACTATGCAGAGATCAACAATATATATCTCATGACCAACAATGAAAGGCAAAGTTTATAACAATGCATAGAATTCCTGTTAATCAGGCTTTTCTTACAAAAGAGGGTTCTTAGTACTTAACAATTTCTTGAAAATCTTTAAAAATGATCAATAACTGGGGATAATGGAGAGTTAGCAGACTATTGAGAAAAAGTGGAAAGAAGACAGACGAAGCAATTCTTTGGCTCCGTGCGGTATCGAGCAAATTGTAAGCAAATAAATAGAAGAATCGGCGACAACTGGACTACACAAAGTGATGAATGGCCAAGTTTTGCTTCAAGACGTGGAAATTGCAACAACATCAAGTGTACATCTAAAGTAAAATTACGTGAGTAAGAAATTATTTAGACTAGTAGTGGCATCCTTGGAGAGGTCCATCCATTGTGAGCCTTAAAACATTTTTTTTTTCAAATTTTCATTAAGAATTTTACTGTATTAATTCTAAGCATTTGCATGTGTTTATTTTTGAGATATTGCAAATTTTAATCAAAAAAAGTCAGAGCCACACAAGAGTTATCACCTAGCTTATTTGGTAGCACATCAGATCCAAACCTTTCATACAAATACATTTTCTGTGGGAATATGTATATTTTGGAAACTGAGATGCTGATAATGCGATGATTGAACGTTCGTTTCCAAGAATTATTAATAATGAGCATAGCATGATGATGCAGTGACAGGACATTAATAAGGCAGCGTCTATTGATGAGGCAAAGGAGTCACGCGTCTCTTGAGCTCCCTATCAAACTTCCAGACGACTGGCAAAATATTATGTGTCTGGGAAGGTAAGAATAAGAACGAGTGTTGGTCAAAGAAACTCTGCAACTTAAACAGAAAAAGCTATACGGGCATTTGAAACATCTTAACAACGGGAGTTTCGAATAGAGCAAGAGAGTATAAGTGCTTCTACGTCAAGGGCAAGTAAATCTTTAGTCTAAAGCATCTGATGATGCTCCACAATGGTGAAGCAAGTCAAGAAGAGTTTTGATAAAGTCCCGATATATATTCTAGAATTCCTTTTTTCTTATTTTTCGTAGAATGGATAGTCCCTTTGCTATGTGTTGTATTGATTGAGTTATTATTTAACCAGTTGGAAGATATAATTTATTTTTTGAAATTGTTCTGTTCACCTACATGTGTAATTATCCCGGGCAATGCCGGGTACCTCTGCTAGTAATAATATAAATTACATAAATTCACATAATAATGTAAGATATGTCATTTTTACTGGTCGCCCGTTTTCAATGTTACTAGTACGTATATTGCGTGCTTCCTCTCTATCGAGACCTCTTCTCTCCGTGCTGTCTGAAGCTCCTTCTAACCTCCGTCTCACTCGAGAAACCAACCCGCTCGTCCGCTGACGTCAACAGATGACATTTGTTTACGTCACAAACTAACGGGAGCGCATTTTCACCATAGAAAGTTCTTGTTTTATATTTAAACTTCGAATATGCTCCCGGCAGTGTTCTATTCGAAGGCAGTAAATTTCATGAAAAAATATCTCCGAAAATCGCATCTTACCGGGAAAATTACATTACTGCACTTTCTGACGCTAATTACAGTTATTCTGCTATAATTAGCGCATGTGAAACACGAAATTTCTCCGTTTCGAGGAAAGGCGTATCGGCAGTACTGAATGAAAAAGGAAAACCCGGGAAGGGTTAATTTCAACTGGTCAGACACAGGAAAATCCTCAAGCCAAACATCACAGGTCATTCGAAAGTCAAGCAGCTTGTCCCGTATAATAATCCAGCAACCCAAATAGATTTCCCAAACATTGTAGGAACTTCACAAGTTACTGTAAATAAAATAAGAAACAGATTTGCAACTGGAAAAGCATTACAAAAATGGTGTTCATAAGTTGCTGCTACGACACGACGCAGAAAAGAACAGGAACTGTCGGAGGCTCTATGAAGGCTACCGCACAGCAGAACGATGGAAGTATGTTGTCACTTAATGGATGGAGTTTACATCCCTCAACAACCATAACAAACCCCGCGCGATTTTCTATCGTCGACCTGGAGAGAAGTCATATCAAAAGTGGACCAAGGAATGATAGAGTTTTTCAAAAGGATTTAAAGTGAATATAGGCTATTCGTACAATCAGAAGAGTGAACAGGAAGGAATAAATGAACTCCCTTTATTATCAACAGCATGTTCTCAGTCCAATTTTCCACGAGGAAATCCCCGCATTGTACGGAGAGGACAAAAGCAAAGTTTGGCTGCATCAAGACAAAGCCTCCAGACATACGTCTAATTCGACCGTTCAATATATGAAACTGGAATTCACGTTTTTGAAGATTTTGAAGATGAAACTGGAATTCACGTATTTGAAGATTTTGAAGATGAAACTGGAATTCACGTTACACTATTTCATGAAATCCCTTTCAAGTTACCAGATGCATCCCCTATGGATTTCTGTGGATTTGGATTATTGAAGCGAACCCTTGCTCTGCGCCGTCCAACAACCATTAAGGGAAAGCCTGCAAACGGGAATGAAACAACATCAGCCTCGCCGTTCTGCAGAAATCTTCTTTACAGTGGAAGCTACGGTACAGAGCAATAGTCCACACAACCAGGGTCACCAAATATGACACGATCGTTGGTATAGAAAGGGGGATTTCTTTGTAAACTTTCTCTTGGAAATCATTTCCATAGATCGTAATAAACCTTCTGTGTATGCATAATTAATTTTTTAGCTTTCCAAAACGGTCAATAGAGGAAATTGTGGCAATGATTCAGTCAATCAGACGGCAAAAAGCAGAACAAAAAAGAGCCGGACGTGCCAGTTTCATTGAAGAGCAAAGTTTACATTTAACAGTTGTAGGCGGATTGGGTTAATAACTGTCAAATTGACAGCAGAAGACTTTGTCACATTGCGGCAGAACCCATTATGACAGTCTTGCTGCTCTCATATTGTCATTACAGTCCTGTCACAATCGAATTTTTTAAAAATAAAATCAAATTTACAGTTTCCATTATTGTGGCAACATATTACGACGAGCTTTCGAATAAAATCAAAATCAAACAACTTTTATTGGATACCCGGATCGTTAAACTAAGCTGTTTCAGACGCAAACTGTATCCTTCCGTGGTAACAAACGTGAGCTAGGAAAGAAAGCCAAGCTCTCTGTTTCCAAATATGCCTTTGTCTCCTGCTCACCTATGGTCATGAGTCTTCGGTAATGGCCGAAAGAGAGCAATCGTGGGTGCAAGCGGCCGAAATCAGATTCCTGAGAAATGTGGCAAGTGTTACCTGCTATAAAGAACATCTGCTGCGCAATAAGGTGAAATGCTTGCGTTGGTAAGGCCACGTGATGCATTGCTATTTCCCACGCCGGTGGGTAAGGGACCAAAGGCTCGGCCTTGAGACAGGTAATTAGATTGCATGCAGGATCTGGGTTCCAATCGCTTGAATATTACCATTGAGTACATGCGCCTAATGACAGAAGATTGCGAGCGCTGGAGATCCATAGCGCGGCAGTTCTCGCGACCCTAACAGATAAGAGGGTTTGAAAAGTAAGTATATTCTGAGAGTCTCGCTTTCATATTGTGAGAGTTTCGCTTTCATATTGATAGCGATTTTTTAATATTGGCAATCCTTTCAGTTATCACAGCTCTATCACAGACGAAATTTTTAAATTACAATCGAATTTACAGACTCACCTGTTGTGGCACCTGTCAAATGACGGGCTCCAAAATTTAGTCTTTTATAAAATTGTGTACAAAACATAAAAGGATTCGAATGCTTTATTTCGTTACAATAGGCGCACACGCACATACGTACAAAGGAGATTTTATTTCATATTTTCATGAGTCGATACCAGTAAAAAAAGTGTTTACCAAATGCGCAAATGTTACCAAAATGTCTTTTGCATAAATTTTTAGTCAAATGAATAGAGTTACTCTTCTAAAAAGCGTATTGGTCGACCAATAAGGTTAAACAAAAACAATATGCATGCAGCTGACTTGTTAATAGTTAAAACATAAAATGACGTATAAATTTTTAATATGTTCATATATTTTGAAAGCTCATAAATGAATACATGAACACAATGAAGAAAAAACAAAAAACAAAGCTGCACTATCCAAATGGAGGGAGTTGAAGCTGAAAAGAAATAAACATATTATATTGATTCTATAAAAATATTAATATTTAATTAGTATTCACAGTCATCGTTACTTAGAAAATATATTACAAGGAGGCACAACAAAATGAGACAGAAATCCATACGTAGTTATTCCCGGTTTTAAATATCTGATGTAAATTGAGTAGAAGACTCGAGATGGACCTGAAGAAAATCTTTCTCTCTACTACCGTTTGGCTTATCTGTCTCGCTGTCTTAGTAGACGGCATTCAGAAAGATGCCTCAAGAAGTATTGTGGCAACTTTTGTTGGTAAGGAGATGAAACCAAAAACGCAACCTCAATTTACTTTTTTGATGAAGAACGTCCTGCAATGTTCGATCAAATGCAACCAAGTATCACAGTGCAGTTCCTTCGCCTACAAAGAGCTCGACTGCCACCTTTATGACGAAGACTATTCCATCGACACCGAAACGGCCGCTGGCTATGCATATTATACAGTGCAAGTAAGAATTATTTTTATAAAATTAAAGCACTCTTTAATTTACTGTTTATAATGTTGTTTCTTTAGTTGTTGTTATGTAATCGTATTTTATTTCTTCATATTTTTGTGGCTCCCTGTGACCTTCTTTCGGTCTGTTTGGACCATACTGGTCCCAGGGAGTCCACTAATTATTAACAAAAAGGATATTCAGCTGGAATTCATTATTTATTAATTGCAAAATGTGAAATGGGAGACGGTGACGATGATTGTGGCTATTTCTATGCCAGAACAATCATGGCAAACACCATCTGACACGGGCTTGAGCAATTGCTTCAGGTTATATTCATTGGTCTGCAGCTTAACGGTTTTGAAATTAGTAGAGACTTTTCAATACAATAAAATCTTGTAAATATTCCAGGAAGGAGCAAAAAAGTAGAAATACATTTATACATTTATTAACAAGAAATTAACCCCCCACCCGAGTAGGGTAAAGCTAGTAGCAGACATTGCGGTCATCTATTTTTACCCTTTAATTGCACTTTTTACCTCCCTCCAAGTTTTTAATCAAAAAATTGGTTTTCTCGAACGTAGTATGTCGAAAATGTAAAAAAGCTCGTATATTTTTAGCATATTTTCTATATATAGAAATGTGCTTATGAGATCGGTTTGTCCAGTTGTCCGTCTGTCTGTAGACAATCCCACAATTCATTGCGTTGCAATAGAAAGAATGCATTATTGAATTGCTGGAAGACACGTATTATCCTCGCATTCGGGAAAACGCGTGTTGAGAACATACATGGGTTCGGCTCTGCGCGTGCTCTAAAAGTTAATGAGATGGTGCGCGTGCAGGATGCACGTGTTTGACGACTATTGAAAGGACAGTTCAGTCTCTAAATCAAGAGAATTTTTTTATTCCTAGGGAGCTTAGTATTTATTACAATAACTTGAAAACGAATTAACTTTTTCAAAGTCTGTTTTCACCAATCCATTAATACGGGACAGAGCACAAACAAGTACGAACGTGAGATAGCCGGAATAAGTAAGTACTATACTGGCACGTGCTTTAATGGTACCATTATGATACCCCCTTAAAAACTTCCTATAACCAGATATGGCATCTAATATATCACACAAATCGTCACAACATATCATGAACGAATATATAAGAGTAACTAGTGATAGCAGGTATTGGTCTAATGGCACGTGTTGGTGCAAGGATGTCTCATGAATCAATATAACGCGTAAATAATGTTGGTGTGAAATGATTATTAGGACATGTTTTAATGGTAACAAATGGAACTTTCAATGCTAAGATATGGCATGTAATATATCAAACAAATCGTAACAACATGTAATGAGTGAATATAACGAGTAAATAATAATAATGGTTATTGGTTTAGTAGCACGTCCCCTAATGGTGTCTTATGATACCATATGCTACCATTGGAACTTTCAATGCTAAGATATTGCATGTAATATATCAAACAACTCGTAACAACGCGTCATGAGTAAATATAACGAGAAAATAATGATAGTGAGAATTGGCTTTGTAGCATGTGCTCTAATGGTAAAATATAGTATTGTTAGAACTGTCAATGCTAAGATATGGCGTGGAATACATATGGCCTGTATATCAACCAACTCATTAGGAGTTGTTAGATCTATTGTTATCCATAGCTTATTTGTATCAAGAGCATAATGCTGTTAGGCTTAATGTTACCTAAAACTCACTACTGTTCTATATATTGCTAATTAATAGTAGTTAATCACTTGATTCTATAGTAGACGATAACGTAGAAACATTTTAGCAACTTAATATGAATAAATAATAGATGCTTACACGCAACGCTTCAGCAATTGAGGCTCACTTCGTTTAACATTATGTGGGAATTCTTACAAATTAAAGAACTTTTATTTTTTTAAATGTATGAGGAATAACTCCCTCTTCATTTACCTTTCAGTTCTTCAAGTTTATTCGTTTAAATTCTCTCTATACATTAGGTTACTTAAATAGTAATTTACAATTTAGTTTTCATATTTATTTATTTTCTCTTAAGTGTTTTAAATTGTTGATTAAATCAATATATCCATGTACGATGCTATAACATGTAAATGTGCTCCCTTTAACCGATTTGGCGGTAAAATCGTTCTTGTTTTTCTTTCTCATCATTTCCGAATGAATGACTTATCACATGCCATATGTTACCATAGTTCTAAAGAACAAGTGACTGACAATTATTGCAATATGGCTGCATTTGTTGAGTTCAAAAATCGTACTTAGGATTTATGTTGTTGAATTTAAACGCCATATAGTATAAAATCTTGTAAACATTCCAAGGAGGAGCTTTAGCAGTGAACCAGAAATACATTCATACGTTTATTAAAAAGAAATTAACCCCCCCTCCTCCCCCGACTCCCGAGTAGGATAAGGCAAGTCATCTATTTTTACCCCTCCATCTGCATTTTTACCTCTCCCCAAGTCTTTTTTGATCAATAAATTGATTTTCTCGAACGTAATATGTAAAAAATGTAAAAAAACCTCGTATCTTCTTTCCTTTCTCATCATTTCCGAACGTATGATATATCACAAGCCATATGTTGGATCAAGTGATTGCCACCCTCGCAAATCCGATCCCACTAGAACAATTGGGCCTAAACTTCATAATAATGTAGATCTTGCCTACAGGAGTCTGGACACTGGATTTGATGCATTTACGTACCTAAATAGCACGTAGATATGTTGCCCTCTCTGAATACCACCCCCGTAATTCCGACCCCCGTATATCAATCAAAACCAAACTGAATAGTTCAGATGGACATGCCCATAATAAGCTACATTCCGAATTTCAACCTTCTACCTCAAAAATATGTAGAAATTATGAAGGGGACGGACTGACATTATAAAACCAATAAGTAGCTCCATTCTTATTCTACATACGAGGGTCAGGTAAATGAAAATCGGAAATATTTTTTTACAGCCCCTTTATTATAGACAGAGTTGGTACACTATTTATCAATGTAGTCCCCATCTTTTCGATGCATTTCCGCCACCGAGTCTGGAAGGCATGGATACCTCGGGAAACAAAATCTTCTAATAATGGAGATCTTGATTATAGGAATTTGCATACCGAATTTCACTCCTTTATATGCATAAATACACCTAGACCTTTTGGTCCCCTCTAATTTTCACCACCAAAACTCCGACTATAGTGGGTTAATCAAAACCAAACTAAATAGTGAAAGTGCACATGCCCATAGTAAGCTACATTCCGAATTTCAACTTTTACCTCATAAAATGTCGAAATGATGAAGGGTGATTCAAATCGTGTATAAAATAAAACCAATAAGTGGATCCATTTTTCCGCTACTTAATAAGCTTATAGATTATGAGCACTTGAGCAATCGTGCGTCGACAAAACGATTTCACGTGCGCGCGCCGATCTCAATAATGCTTAAAAGATGAACAGAAAGTAACAATGTATTCCTTCTTGACAAATCGATTGTTATATGACATGCCAGTATCTTTGAATTCTTTACATTCACTGTTTTAGCACGTGAATTCGACTTGAAGGGGTCCACGAAAAATTCTGAAAACTTGATACGGCCGAGCTAAGACTTTGATGGTCATATTTCTGAAAACTCAATTTGAAAAAGTTAATCCGTTTTCAAGTTATCGTGCAAACGGCGGACGGCCAGACGGATAAACGTACAAACCTAGTGCGCATTCTTATAAGTAGCTTTCATGCTAAAGCTCCTAATAATTCCGTATTTAAACGAAACCTTTTTATTATTACAGTACCGTATTTACAATAATTATATACCTACTACATTTAAATTCAATACTCCCCCCCCCCCCCCCGGGTCGGCTAAAAAATTACTTAAGTGAAAGTTCATTGTTTGGATTTAATGATTATGCTAAAGTGAGGGAATATTCTTTTTGATATTTCTGAAAAAGAAACACAGGGACGCAATTTGTCTCTATCTCATTATTTCTCTAAAACACTGAAGTGAACTAGAGAGCACAATTAATTAATTAATTAAAAGTGTGAAACAATTATGCTCTCATATATACATACCGAGATATATTAAAAAATTAGTAGAAAAAATGGAAAATAATAAATATCCAAAAAATATTTTTAATCAAGTAGAAATTAGAAATTTCCATAATAGCAAAATGTATTACGACTATAGACCTTTTTCAGCGGAAGTTATGCTCGCGTGGTCACGTGACTTGGCCGCCATTACAAGATGTTGATTTGAGCGATTTGAGCACTCGGATTATGTTTGGATTAAGCTTTTGTTCTGGATCAAAAATGACTGATTTAATCGCAGATAAGATAAAAACTCATTTAAAATACAAAAATGTTATATGCTTGCTCATTTAAACAGTTAGATTAATATTTAAATAAACTTCAAGATATAACTTGCAGTTTTCGTATAACTTTATTGCACATGTTTTACACAAAATATAAGCTTATGTAGACTGTAGATTATATATTTCTTTTAATACGAGGATTGAGACATAAGGCATGGCAGTTATTTTTATGAGAATTCGACAGTGAGAGTGGATGGAAAATGTGAAATATATAGATAAAATATTCAGATTCGTTATGTCTTCACTCTCTGCACATCGCGCGACGACTGATCATGCGACCAAGGTAAATGAAATTTTTATCAATTTAACTATGATAAGGGGGTATACATCAGTTCGTTAAAGGGGGTCTGCCCCTGCCCCCCCCCCAGTTATTATTAAAAAATAAAGTCACTTGGTCGCATGATCAGTCATCGTGTGATGTGCGGATAGTGAAGATTAACCATTAAAGATTGTGAAGATTAAAACTTTACGAAATGTTCACGAACTAGCAGCATATACTTTTTATGTAAATTCCTAGTTATCTGTCGCTAAAAAGTTGGTTATCCAGTCAGTACACTGAAAGCTGACATCTTAAGCCCAAGTCTTGTCCAACTCTGGTTGCATACATCTGCACTGCGGTTGAGTAAGAATTGATTTGTGGAAACATAATACGAATACACGGCTTCCTTGAGACATAAAAATTTTTCTGTTAATTGCAGCCATCCATTTCAGCTTTTCTGCATCATTTTTGGGAAACAAAAATAAAGAAAAAGGCACCAAGCAAGGGCAGTCTTCATGTTGTAAAGGCGCATGAGCAACTTACCACGGCACAGCATGAACCCTGCTTGTTTAGCTTTTCCATCTGAGCACTGAAAACACTAGAAATAGAAAAGGGGTTGCCTGCGAGTGCCGAAATCGTTCTTGTCCCATACACTTTCTAGCCTGAAACTCTAAAAGTCAACATCTCATAATGGCGGACGGAAGTAGCGATGCTCTGAAAAAGGTCTATATGTGCTGTATATAGTATATTTTTTCGCCAAAGGAGGGAGCAGCGACGTATATGTTTTCTTAGCATGCCGTAATCATTAATTTGTGGCATCAAGAGATCATAAGGGCACGCCCTTATGAGCTTTCGGTGGCACTAGATAGGGAGCCAACGAAGTAGAGTTTCCCTTTCTAGTACTCTAGGTTTTCCGTCCACCAATCAGAGAGCGGAATAAATTCTTCGTCTAGTCGTATTTCAACAAGTTAATGTACAGTATATGCTGAAATGCAATGGCGGACTGACGGCCAGCATCGGCTGTATGCACAGCAGATGCGGAGATCGACTTGCTCGCTGTGCATTATGGGTCTCGCACCTGATTGGTGGCGTTTTTCACAAATCGCCTGAAATTCCAACACAATTCTAATTTCAGAAAAAGCTCGGGCGACGCCTGAAAAAACGCTGAGAGTTTAAAACGGTGAATGTGAATTGACCACGTTTTTTGAGACGAGCGAGAAACACCTCCGATTCCAAAACGCCGGCGATAAACGGCGGATGTGAACCGGCCTTTAGGTTGGTGAAGCGATGATTATTGCTCGATTGTTAACGTATTGTTGACTATCGTAGCAACAATAATTTTCTTCACTAACTGAACTCGGTGATAGCATTTTCGACCTCGCCCATTATATGCCATGCCGTTATCTCGATATTCCTTACAGTCGCTGTTTTAGCACGTGAATTCGATATGAAGGAGTCCACGAAAAATTCTAAAAAGTCGATACGGCCGTGCACTTTGGTGTCATATATCTGAAAACAGAATTGGAAAAAGTTAATCCGTTTTAAAGTTATCGTGCAAACGGCGGACGGACGGACGTACGGATAAACGTACAGACCAAGCGTGCATTCTTGTAAGTAGATATTTGCTAAAGCTCCTAATAAAGGGAGAATAGAGTATCCGACTAATTTTGCCATTTATTCTTGGCTTTATCAAGGATGTATACGTTATTACACTAGAGGCTTCTCGCTCTTAAATACAGAAATATGGTACAATGGACTTTCATTTTTCTTGACCCTTTTATGCATTTTTCTTTATTAGGAGCTTTAGCAAAAAGCTAGTCTATTATTATAAAAATCCTTGTCTGTTTGTTTGTGAGTGTGGCAAATTGAGCAATCATAGAACAATAAATTGGTAATAATAATAATATTCAATTTAAAAAATATTCATATAAGATAAAATCAGCAATTTTAGCACCAAAAAAACTTAAAGGTGCCCAAAGGCGTGGGGCCTGTCCAGGGGCATCCTTTAATGAAAAATTTATATAATCAATATAAAATTATATAACTTTGTATGATATTAAACAACAACAATATTAATTAATAGTAGAATAAACAGTATTTTATAAATAATTTTAAAATTTTCAACAATAATAATAATAATTCTACAAGTGCAATTGTCCAAAAATCCACGGGAATCACAGAGATGAAGGGATTCAAAAGTTACTATGGAAACGTGTACACTTTGCCTGAGTTGAAGCAGGAAATCACCACTGAAGTTCAGCAAATCTCACCAGCCATATTGAGCAGAGTGTTCCACAACTTGCAACTACTTTCTAACCGATGTAGTGAGACCGGTGGTGGGCATTTCCAGCATCTACTTCCATTAAATACCATTACCAGACAGTAACTTTTGAATCACCTTGTATAAGATAACATGGAAGAAAGGGCAAAAAAAAAAAAGAAAAGGAAACTAAGTGGGGATATCAGAAAATAACGCCATTTATTTTTTAACGGAGGAAATGTATTCCATGGCTATGGTGCCTCGAGTACAAAGGAGTATCCATGACTGCGAACACTATTATTCCCACCTCGACGACATTTTATTTTAACATCGTCATGTGCGACGAGGTCTTACGGGGTTTAATTAAAACGCAGACGATTTTAAAATTTTTGCTTTTAATGAAACTACTTAATCTCCAAATCTTCCTTTACAAGTGAAAAAGTTAACATAGCCAAAAAGAAGGCTGAGTACATCCACAGACAAGAATTGTTCCTGCGCACGCACACTATGTGCTATCAGTCATTTAAAAAAGGGCCGCCACTATCACATCGTCTACAGTGGAAAAACAGCGAGCTATTATAAGGTTTCTTTTGGCAAAACTTAAAACCACGCAAATTCATGGGGAAATGGTAGAAGTTTACGGTACCGACAGTCTGGACTATTCCACTGTGTGCAAATTGTGTAAAATGTTTTGGGAAGGAAGAGTTATCTTTGCCAATAACAGCATTCTGAGACATTAAAAGACAATCGGACAAAACCATCACATTTCCTTGAAAGAAGTAAGTGAAACGTTTCATAAAAGAAGACGATGATCAAGTACAGTGATACGGTAAACGATTTAATAAACCTTACGCGTTTCGGTATTGCACTATCATCGGAGGCAAAAAGCTTCAAAGGTGAAGTCGACAATTGATAATCGAACAGTGAAGTGTACGTTTGTTCAGGTGGAAAATAAGGAGTGCTTACACGAGTCTCAGCCTTACGGAATAAATTCCACTAACCCTATATTCACCTATATTGGATCGAGGACCCATCGAATCGCCAGGCTATTCCGGGACCACAGACTAGGGATCTCGTTCAGGACGAAAGACAACAACCGATTTCTACTAAACCCACGACGACAGGACGACGAATTGGACATTCTACAAAGGCTCTGGAGTCTAAAACTCACTTGCCCTGATTGTGGTGCCCACTATGCCGGGTCGATGGTTCGTTCATTTTACGAATGATTCCGGGAACACAGGTGGTCATGGATCAATAAAGATCATAAGTCTGCCAATGCTGACCATCTGATTAGGAACAAACACCACTTCCTCGACATCGACGAATGCATGTGCATCTTGTGAAAAGTCAAGGACAGAGAGAAGATATGGATACAAGAAGAGATGGAGATTAGGAAGCACCACCGGAATGTCAAAGAAAAATCACTGAACAACCAGATGTCCTTTAAAAGAGACGACCTCATAGATTTCTTAATGATCTCGGACCTAAACCACAGCCAGATAACGTCAACATCGCCCTCTACTAGGTCCGCATCTTCGAGTTAATTTTATTTTTATTTTATTTATTGTTCTTCTTTTCTTATTTGTGAGTCCACCAATCAATGCGGAACACCAATTTGGATTCGCATGATTGGCGGACTGGCCGTTCCTGTTATTATAAATTCCCTGTCATGTTCACTTCAATTTTGCAGCTGTTTGCCTCCGGTGATGGTGCAATACCGAAACTCGTAAGGCTTAATAGTTTACCGTATCACTCTACCTGATCATCGTCTTCCTTTATTTATATCTTCCCGCGAGACTGGACAGATGGATATCATGAAACGTTTCGCATATCCTATGGATCTTTGAGAAGCTTCCTATGGATGTGGCACATGGGAAGCTTGGATACTGAAAAGTCTGTTCTTCCAAAAATTCTAACACCAGAACAGACCAGCAACAGAATGGCGTGCAGCCTCAGCGGTATAACGAGGAGGAAAAAGCGTTTCTGAATGACACTTTTATATGAGATGAGTCCTGAGTCTTGCATTCACACCTGAGCCTAAAACTGCAAACATTGTGTGGAAACATTCACATTCTCCGCTACGCCAAAAATTTAAACCGTTATTTCGTTTGCTAACAGTTTTTTTGTGATATGAAAGGCATCTTATTCGCAGAGTTCCTGCTTCCTGGGTCAACCGTCAACGCCGCTACCTATTATGAAACGTTGAGTAAACTGCGGCATGCTATTCGGGATAAGGGACCAGACAGTGGAAACGATCTTCAACTTCTTCATGATAACGGACCTCCGCATGTGGCCAACATTGTCCAAACATAACTGGTCCGTTTAGGTCTGGAGGTTTTGGATCAGTGCCTTCCGACTACCACCTCTTTGATACCATGAAGAGATTTCTGGGTAGTCAGATGTTTGAGATTGACGAAGAACTAAAATCTACCGTGCGTCGTTGGCTGTATTCGCAGCCGATGGAGTTTTAAGAGTGGATTTTTATGAACTGGTGCAATGTTGGGATAAATGCCTAAATCATCAAGGTTCCTATAGGGAAAAGTACATATAGACGTGTTGTTTCAGCTGCTTTCAGTTGTTTACCTATAAGTTTAGTAAAAAAAAAAAAATGGCGTTACTCTCTGATATCTTCTCGTATGTACAGGGTAATTATAAAAGAACTTCATACTTTTAAAAATTTATTACATCAAAGCTATTCAGAATATAGACACACCACATACGGATTCTTAAAGAAAAACTCTTGAAGTTTATTGTGACACAGTTAAAGATGTTCAGTATGCCCCCCTGTAGTCGAATTCGTCCCAAACCCACATTAACATGTCTCCATCAATCCCACGTATCGCTACCGTAATGCGTTCTTTCAGCTCGTCTAGGTCACAGGGAAGGGGTAGGGTGAAGACCTTGTCCTTTACACACCCCGATAAAAAGAAATCACAAGGTGTGAGGTCGGGGCTCCGCGTTGGCCACTTTGCAAGTTCCAGGTTATTGTGATTGTTTATAGGGGTGTGAATGTGGTTACTGTAATTTCTTTTCCGCATGTGGTTATCGCATTACGGTAGCGATACGTGGGATTGATGGAGACATGTTAATGCGGGTTTGGGACGAATTCGACTACCGCATTGATGTATGCCGTGTCACGACAGGGGGGCATATTGAACATCTTTAACTGTGTCACGATAAGCCTCAAGAGTTTTTCTTTAAGAATCCGTATGTGGTGTGTCTATATTCTGAATAGCTTTGATGTAATAAATTTTTAAAAGTGTGAAGTTATTTTGTAATCTCCCGGTATATTTTATTTTTTTATTTTTATATGTAAACTAACATTGTTTACTGTAATACTCTTTTTTGTTATATATACATGTATGTAAATGTTGTAAAGGATTGATTTAGTGCTAAATCCCCTTTATAAAAATGATAATAATAATAATAATAATAATAATAATAATAATAATAATAATAATAATAATGTCCCGGTAGTATCACTGAAACAGAAGTCAGATGGGCAATCAAGTCCCTGAAGACTGGCAAAGCTGCAGGGATGATGAAATCCGGTCCGAGATGTTAAAGGCCTTAAATCAGGATGGTATCCTGTGGCTAACTCGAGTGTGTCAGGTTGCTTGGATATCTGGACAGGCCCCTAAGCAATGGCAGACAGGAATAGTGTGATCCCTATCTTCAAAAAGGGAGATCAGAGAGATTGCAACAACTATCGAGGCATCTCTTTGCTCAGCATTCCTGGGAAAGTGTACGCTAAGTGTCTGGAGAAGAGAAGTCGGGAAATAGTCGACTCCAAACTGTCGGGGGAGCAGTGTGGTTTCCGACCTGGCCGAAGCACGACGGATCACATCTTTGCTCTAAGGCAAATCTTTGAGAGATCCTGGGAGTATGCAAAAGAGGTCTACGTTTGCTTTGTGGACCTTGAAAAAGCATATGGCAGAGTTCCTCGGGAGAAGCTCTGGCAAGTGTTGCAAGAGTATGGAGTAGATGGACAATTACTGGTTGCTATCATGTCTCTGTACGAAAGCTCTGAGATGAGTGTCCGGATAAATGGCATTAAGTCAAGACCGTTCACCGTGGGTGTTGGACTCCGCCAAGGGTGCGTACTGTCGCCCCTCTTGTTCATTATCTTTATGGACTGGATAGACAGGGGCAGCCGAGGCGATGAGCGTGTTTGTGTGGGCGACTGCCTGGTGGAGAGGTTGCTCTTTGCTGACGATCTTGTCCTGCTTGGGTCTTCTCGCACGAACCTTCAGCATGCACTAGACCGGTTTGCAGCCAAATGTGAAGAAGCTGGGATGAAGATCAGTGTGGCTAAAACCGAGGTTCTGGTCCTTTCAAGACAGCCTGCTCAGTGAGCTCTCCATGTCAGGGGAGCCTCATTGAGACAGGTGGAGAAATTCAAGTATCTCCGGATTGCATTCACGAGTGATGGACGGCAGGAGAAAGAATTGGATGCTCAGATCGGTGCAGCAAGCTGGGTCAGACGTGAACTGTGGCGATCCGTGGTAACGAAACGCGAGCTGGGTAACAAAGCCAAGCTCTCCGTCTTCAAATCTATTATTGTCCCCATTCTCACCTATGGTCATGAGGCTTGGGTAATGACCGAAAGAGTGTGATCGCGGGCACAAGCGGCCGAAATGAGATTTCTGAGAGGTGTGGCAGGTGTTACCCTACTAGATAGAGTGCACAGCAGCACAATAAGGGAATCTTTAGGTGTTGAGCCGCAGTTGCGGTGGTATGGCCACGTGATACGGATGCCGCAAACTAGTCTTCCTAGGCAGTTGTTATTTTCCAACCCGCTGGGTAAGAGACCAAGGGGTCGGCTTAGAACCAGATGGCTAGAGTACATGGAGAATCTGGGCTCGAGTCGCTTGGATATTACCAGGGAGGGCATGCGCCTGATGGCGGAAGATCGCGATCGCTGGAGATTCTCCATAGGGCTGCTACCCCCGCGACCCTAACGGATAAGCGGGTTTGAAAAGTAAGTAAGTAAGTAAGTAATAATAATAATAATAATAATAGTAATAATAATAATAATAAATAATAATAATAATAATCCTTACAGAAAGCCGCAATCCTAAACACTTGTTATATGTATAGTAATATTTCCCTTCCTTACATTTGAACCCTTTGAATTTCACCCTCTTTTGGGTCTGCCTTCTTTTGGCTTCCGAATTTCGTTTTCCCAAAACAAATACAATAATAATAATCAGAAAGCAATATACAGGATGTCTCAAAAGTCCGGCCTCATTATTAAATATTGGAATGTTTCAGACGTAAAATACACTTAGTTGAATAAGATTCAAAAGTGATATCAATTTGAACATATTTTCCCATAATGTTTTTCCTATCTGAAACAAGGCTCTAATATTACTATGAGATATTGTTCATGTGTATGTATTCTATGTAGTCTCAATCTGTGACATTTAATTATTCTCTATGAGACCGGATATTTGGACATTAGGTATTAAAAGAGTTATATATTTTGATGAGCAATACAAACGTGTATTTTTTTCAATTTTCAGTATTCCACAGGTCGCCATTACCTTCAGTTGTTCAAGCACGAAAACATGGTGTGGATTGCTGCGAAGAAATTCTGCGAGGACAAAAAGGGACGGCTAGTCTCCATCCTTAACTCGGAGATCCAAGCCACAGTTATCGACCTCAGGCAAAAACACAATGTGGGAAGCGCATGGATTGGTCTGCAATCAATCGACAGGGAAGGAAGCTTCCAATGGACTGATGGAACAGTCATCAAGGTCCCTCAAGGCAAGAAAGGCTTCAAAAACGACGACCCTTTTCACTACTGGTATCAATGGAATCCCGATGACTTTGATAAAAAGGATAATGTTACAGTTAATGATATGAGTGGTTCAAGTGTAGGATGGTCAGACGGTTCTCCCGATTCTACCCAATCTGCAAGTATATGTGAATTTCAGTTTAAAAAAAAAGATAATCTTTGAAAATGATATTTGTTATACAAGTCAAAATCAAATATCTGTGGACAACATTATTTTTAAGTTAATGGTTTTTGTTTATTGAGCTGTAGATGAGTAATTATCAGACCTACAACTATGAAATACACAAGGCGGATTGTTTACTCGAATATCATGCTTGATATAAAAATCAAAAAAATATATTATACACAACTTAAAATAAAAAGCACAAAATAATCAGATCTTGTGTCAAAATACTGTGGACACAAAAAAACAAAAATCATAATAGTGTGGACAATGCTATTTTTAATGTAAAATTTATTCTCTATGAGATAATTTGCATAAGGATCAGTTCATTATCGAATTATAGGTATAAGGTTCATACTTTTGCATTACCTAATTAAGAAAATGGCTTCAACAAAAGCAACACCACTCGAAATTCGTGAACGCATTATTGAATGCCATAAACACAAAGAATCAATCAAAAAAATTGCTACAAAATTTAGAATATCAAAAAGTGCAGTTCACAAAACAGTGAACCAGTTTAAAACAGTCAGCAATGTTGAAATTAAGAAGCCAACAGGGCGAACTAAAACAACTTCTAGTCGTGATGATAGAATGCTTCATTCTATCATCAAGAAAATCAGATTTGCTCAAAGACCAAAACTGACTCAACAGTGGTCAGCCAGCATCGGCCAAACTGTATCAGTATCAACCACATATCGCCGTAATCATCAACTTGGGTATAAATTTTATACTCCTAAAAAACCATTTCTCACAAAGGTGCACAAGTATAAACGTGTGAAGTGGGCAAAAGAGCGAGCCGATTGGTCTATTGAACAATGGAACAAAGTCGTATTTAGTGATGAATCCACATTTCAACTTTCTGTGGGTAATCAAAGTGGGAAAAAGTAGTGAGAAAAAAGAATGAGGCTAATAATTCTAATTGGAAAAAAATGAAGTGTTAAGTTTCCAGCATCATGCATGGTCTAGGGTTGTATAAGTGCCAAAGGGACTGGAAAATTACATTTTTATTGATGGAACTATGAATGCTGAGAAATATGTAAGTGTTTTGGCAACCAGCCTTCTTCCATCAATCGCCTCATTTCGCCTTGGTCGTAGCAGCATCTTTCAGCAGGATGGAGCATCCTGCCACACAGGCAAGTTAACCAAGGAATGGCTTGCAAGAAAACGAATGAATGATATGGAATGGCCTGCGAATTCTCCAGACGTGAACCCTATAGAGAATATTTGGGGAATTTTGAAAAGTGAAGTAAAGAAAGCTGGACCAACAACAATGGATGAATTAAGAATTCAGGTGCAGAATGCAAGAATAAAATAACACCAATAATATGCAGCAAGCTGATATCTTCCATGCCACGAAGAATAACTGCACTTCTTAAGGCACATGGAGATGCCACTAAATACGGAGTGTGCATTGCGTATCTAAAATAGCATTGTCCACAGTATTATGATTTTTGATTTTTTGTGTCCACAGAATTTTGACACAAGCTTTGATTATTTTGTGCCTTTTATTTTAAGTTGCGTTTAATATATTTTTTTGATTATTTATATCAAGCATGATATTCGAATAAACAATCCGCCTTATGTATTTTATAGTTGTAGGTCTGATAATTACTCATCTAGAGCTCAATAAAGAAACCCATTAACTTAAAAATAATGTTGTCCACAGATTTTTGATTTTGACTTGTACAGGAGAACCCCAGTTTAAGATTTTATTGCGGGACTGGTGCGGAAAAATAAAAGTAGGAAGACGTTATAAGGAGGTAGTTCTAAAAATTCAGAAGAAAAACTATCTATATAAAAAATGATTAATGTAAAAAACAGTTAAAACTGATTGCTTCTGTTTAATTGAATATTAAGTTACTATACATATTGTATACATATATCAAAACTGAATATACTGAATAGAGAAAACTTAATAAAGGAGGAGAAATGCTGTTAACGGTAATGAAGAAAAACGGGAAGCAACGGGAAAAAACAATTTGCGGGAAACGTTAAATGGGGGAAAGGTTTAACTGAGATTCTGATGTATTTACTCATACTCTTGTTTAAATTTACCAATGACAAAATAGAATGTTGTTTTAACTACTTTCACTATTTTGCTACTTTCCCCTTTTTATGTATAAAAATTGTTTAAGTATTAATGGCATACACCCGTTTAGCATAATCAAAGCAACATTCTTTCATTCCTCGTCTTTTTCATTTTCATACGTTTTTTTTCTGTGATGTACTGCGTATTATTTGAAATAATTCATGTGCTGTCGTAGCGCATGCACAATTTCTCATCAATGTATCACCCTCCGATCTTCATCGATCTGAAGTACTCTATGTAAATTGAAAGACAAATAGTGTATATATTATTAGAAATCTTAATTATTGAAATTGCAAATGTGCTGTTTAAAGGAAAAAAATATAGTTTTCTTATGTAAAATAACTAAATTTTTAAAAATAAAAGAAATAAAAAACTCTTTCACCACAACAAAAATTAAGGAAAAATACAACCTGAACCTGGAAGCGCTTTTCGACAGCAAGGCTATCATCATTCAGCAGGGACCAAGGAGTACACTAGGGGGAACCGAGTGAACTGACTTGAAAACGGAAAAACTGACTATATAAAGCGAAAAGACCACGGTTTTAGGCCAATCAGAGAAATTACACCAAAAGGGGACAAATTAATGATTGGGCAGTTCGGTCCACCATTGGATTAATGCTGAGTCGCCAATGGGACGTGAGTCTGAATTTAGTAGTAAATTATTATTGGTTTTTTGTATGGCCATACTTTCAAAATCGTCCAGCAGGTGTTTTTTATTTATTGAATGTAACAATTTTAAATTATCGATAGAAAAATCATGTCCAGTCTCGATGGAGTGTTTTGCTATGGCGGAAAGGTTGCTTCTCCCGAATCTTCTGTGGTCTGTGTGTTCTTTAAACCTGGTTGATAAACTGCGTTTCGTTTGACCTTTGTTAACCATTGGGCAATGGGAACAGTGAGCTTCGTAGATTCCAGACTTCTGTAGGTGCGATACTTTGTCCTTGGGATTATCTAACAAATATCTTATTTGGTTCGGGTTGCTAAAAGATAAAGAAATGTTATGTGGTTTAAAGATCGAATTAAGTCCTTTAATAAAAAACTTGTTATAGGGTAAGGAGATAGTTTTTTTCTTTTCTTTAACGGTGTGTAAGGTGGTTGTGTCTGAAATAAACTTTTTGAATTTTCTTTTTCTTAACAGGTCTACAATAGTTCTAGAGCTGTAACCATTTTTTATAGCAATATTTTTAATTAAGGAGATTTCGTGCTTAAAAGCGGTTTTACTTAGGGAAAGATTGAGGGCTCTATCAATCATAAAGATAAACGTGGAAACTTTTTGGTTCCAGGGGAGACTAGTCTATCTATGTTTATCTTTATGATAGGAGGATTTATCCGTTTAAGTTTCTGTTTAATATTGCCAACTTGTGGCTGTTGACAACTTGTACTTTCCTAAGGTAAGCGTCAAAAACAATAGGGTGTAACTTTCGGCTTAAGAGTAGATAGATTTTATATACTTCTAATTCAGCATTAGCTAGGGAACTATAGGACTTTTCAATACGTAGGTTTAGGTAGTGAAATTTGGCGTTATTAATGACTTTATCTAACAGGGGGGATATACTTTTCTTCTTAAAGAGCTTAAGGTTCCTAATAAAATTGGGTAGGGTGCCCTTAGCTCGACATTCGGTAAGGAAAAATATATTGGCTTTCAATGATCTGATGCGGTCATTAAGTTTAAAAAACATATTGCACAATACAGGATCCCATAACCAAGGGTAGGGAGTTAAGTCTGAACCTATTAGGTCTAAATGAGGCTGTGAAACCATGATAACTAAGTTAAATAATAAATTGAAAACTGACCTTACAAATCTGTGGATGGTAGAATACTTGAGAGAGAGAATGGACACTCCACTTGTTCACAAGAATATTTTAATACACCATACATGTATACATTTCGGTCACAATGTGGCCTTTTACAGTATGACTCAGGTTACACAATCGACAATCGAACAGTGCAAGTAAAACGAAACGAGTGGTCCGAAAGCAACGCTTTCACTGCCATACTCGTCCAGAAAGTAACCACGGGAAGTACACTGAATTAGGCAAGAAGCCAGATGAAACCTAGTTAAGTCATCCAGATGGTACACCGAAGTCTTCCTTGATTGAGTACTTCGAAGCTGCTGCTAGCCATGATTAAACTTTAGAGAAAGATTAAACAATATGCGGAATAGATTTTCCGATTTCCTCATATAATCTGAGCATCGCGCCTATTTTAGTGTTCATACCTTGCAAATCAGACGGATTGAAACTTTTGTCAACAGTTGTTGAAACCACCGAAGCGTTGGATCTCCCTTCAATAATCTTAGCACCACGCACTCTGCTCACTGTTTTGGGATATTTAGGACATCCAGAGAAACTTAACGTATGCTGTCCTTCACAGCGAATACATTTAGGTGATCCACATGAAGAGGATCCTGTCCCTTTACATTTTTGCAGTCCCTAGACTGATGATCTCCTGCACACTTATTGCAACGGGGTAGCTCAGTACAACCCATGGAAGCATGTCCAAATCTGAGGCAATTATAACATTGAAGAGGTTTCTTATTGCCCCTAAACAGCTCAACAAGCACCGCCAGTTGACCGATCCGAGTGACTTCTTTATATATTCTATTATGCTCAGCGTTTTGAAAAAGTGCCAGGATCAGCGGCATATCAACAGAGCCATTTGCCTTTTTGAGCCTAATTACTTTCTCAGGAAAGTAAGGACAAATTACTTTGTCCTGAGAAAGTAATTTGTCCTCTTGAGATCGTCAAGAAAATCCTCCAAGTTATAGGTTGTATCAATATTTTAACATTTTTTCCGATTTCAGCTGGTGATGCTGTATTTTTAAGATATTATCACTCTTAATTCCTGACACTAACTTTTTATGAATGTCTTCATTTTGACACTTAATTTTAATGGTGCCAATCCTGCCAGTATGAGCTGTGATGCTTTCTAAGGGCACGTTTCTTGATTTCTTCAAGAGTATCCTTAATTGGTTTACCGTGAGTACGGATTATAATCGGAGGGATATGCAGGTTTCCTTCTCTATGCAGAGATTGAACAGATCTCTTGGCTTTTTCGCGGAAGACAACAGCTGCTACGTCACTAGATATATTGTCAATACGCATGCCTTTCTTAGATTTCTTTTTTGAGACAGGTATCCAGTTATTAACTTCCGCATTTTGATCTTCGGTTAATTTACGCTTATTCCTAACATTTTCAGTTTATTAAGGAATCATTAATGTCTTGCATGTCATCCACTATCATGGGCGAATTTGAATTAGCTGTACTGAGGGAGTTCATCATTTCCCTAATAGTATGTTCAAGACTTTTAAGCCCGCTTGCAGCTTCATTACGGGCACTCTTAATTTCCGACTTTAGTCCATCAATTTTAGTATCTAAATTGCTAATATTCTTGGCCAGCGTTTCCACCTTGCCTTCAAGGTCTAGATACTTATTATTAAAAACCGTACGTAAAGCCTGTAGCTGCTCATTAATTACAATATCGAATACATAGAATCTAGCATCCTTGCACGCACCATTATAAGCTTGATCACAAGGCAACTCTTTACCATCCGTGTACTTAACTATAATGGTAGCAGATTTCAACGCAGCGCCTGATGTCGCCATGAAGCAAGTGTGGTGCTGGGTTTTGCCGTACTTGGAAGGACGCACCTACTCAGAACGAGTCAGTTTAAAAGACTTAAAAAAAGTCCTACTTTATTAGTCTTCTTGGAGATTCCATCGACGCACTGAAAGTCGTGCAGACTGTAATAGGTACGTCGTCGTCCGTCGAGTAGCAATCGTGCAGTAGCCTGTCAAACGCATTAATCACCAATAGCACCATTGTGATTAATGCGTCACAATAGTGCTATTTTATATGGTTACATCCAGAACCAGCTGGACACTGTCGCTATCGGTCCAATCAAACATACATATTATTGTGATCATTCGCCTATGAGCGATGTCCTGGATATTGCTATTCTCAGGGGTCTCTTCAAACCGTTCAATATATTTACTGTGGACGATTTAACATCAGACCATCTGCCCTTAACTTCGATCTGCCCTTAACAGGTGGTCATCCTGAATCGGCTTCCTATAAGGCGGGATTGGAAACTCTTTCGTGACCTTCTTAAAACTAGCTACGGCTACAAAGCAAGCGCCTCCAACACCAAAGAAATCATGAGATGAAATTCCGAAAAGAAAAGTATACTCGAACGGTTCTCCATTTTCTCATTGACTGTGGAATTCCCATGAACATTGTTGAACGAAACAGTTTTAAGCAGCTCTTAAAGTTTGGGGATCCACATGGTGACCAATATTTACTCAGCAGGACAAATTATACATGGAAGTTGGATGAATTTTATGATTTGATGGTTGACCGCATCAAACAAGAGATAAATGCAGTGGCATTTTTGTCACTGACAACTGATATTTGGACCGATAAAAGAACGATGCAGTCATATTTGGGTGTTACAGCCCACTACATACAAGAGCAAAAACTCAAAAGTATCACTTTGTCAGTGAAGGCATTAGAAACGAGCCACACGTCCGAAAACTTAAGTAAGCATATCGAAGACATTTTGGAATTTTGGTCACTACCAAAGTCAAAAATTTCAGCATGCACAACAGATAATGGTGCAAACATCGTGAAAGCTGTGACTATGTCACTGTCCGCAGATGTGCATTGCAGTTGTTTGGTGCGCACTTTAAATCTGATTGCAAAATCATCAATTGAAGCCAACAAGGAGTTCCATGACATAGTAAAGCGTGTGAAAACCTGCGTAACTTTCTTCAAGCAAAGTACAAAGGCAAGCGAACTACTTAAAATTTTCAAGCAGAGAATGGTTGTTTACAACCACTAAAGTTGATTCAAGACGTCCATACTCGTTGGAACTCGACCTATCTCATGCTTGAACGGTTTGTATTTTGCAACGCCATGTTACCAGTGTAAGTTACGAAATTTCCAACGTACCACCACTTCCCACTCGAGAAGAAAGTGTGGCAGTTAATAACTCCCTTCAAATTCTGAAACCACTGTTATAAGCCACAATCGAAATGTCTGTTGAAAAAGCTGTTTCAGCTAGTAAAGTGATACCGTTAGTTCATGGGATGTCAAGTTACCTTGATAGATTGCAGCCAGCAACAGAAATTGCTGCAAACTTGAAGAGTACCCTTCAATCTCAGATTTTTGAACGATTCGAATATATAGAAGGGGGTCAAAACATTTGCAATACCATGCTTATTGGATCCACGATTCAGAAGAGTACATTTTAAAAATATCTCCATGGAAGCTCGTGCAGTGACCTACATTGAAAACAAATTGCGAGCACTTTTGAGAGGAGATATTGCCAGTAATTACATGGGCAATGAAAATAGCACGCCAAAACCAACAGAAAATGAAGGTATACGGGCCAGACACCACGAGATAGTAAACTCTGAAACTAATGCAGATGATAATTCTCCAATTGTGTTTTTTCGGCAGTATTTGAGATCAAAAGTGTGCAGTTTAGATACTGATCCTTTACACTTCTGGGAGTCGCAGAAAGAATTTTCTGCAGAGCTATATGAACTTAGCAAGAGATTTTTATGTATTATGGGGACATCAGTCCCATCTGAGAGACTGTTTTCAAAGGCAGGAGCTTTGTTGACTGAAAAGCGTAGTTCGCATTAATCCTAAAAGTGTTGAAAAATACTTATTTCTTGCCAATTTTGATTATGAAACGTGGAAGTTGCTGTATGTTGTATAATAAAATCTTTTTCTTTAAAATAATTAGTCGATTTGTATGATTTAGTCGAATAAATTTCCAAGCCAGTCGAATAAAATCGCCGATTACAAAAATTTTATTCGATTAGTCTATTCGAACAACGGCAAATGAATATCGCACATCCCTAGGCTGAATGTTCTTACTATTACTTCACATTCCTGATATAAGAGCCTCTCCACTTATAGTAGCTTTTCGTTTTTGTTCCTAAGTTTTTACCTCTATATTTTTTTCATAAGTGTATTTTGTCATTGGGCACTTGACCCTCTCCAATCCTGAATTACCCTTCTTTTGTGTATACCAAACCTGATGCCCTGCATCCTGATTGGTCCCTCCTCTTTATATAAACTTGTATCTGAACTTGCTGAAGAAGGCCACATTGTGACCGAAATGTATACACATGATGTATACAAATGTATACATATGGTGTATTAAAATGTTCTTGTGGACAAGTGGAGTCTGCTTTCTCTCTCTCAAGGAAAAAAAAGGACTTTTTTATAAGCTTTTATTAACTTTGCTGTGTTAGTTGTTTAGGTCAAATCTTGTAATCAATATTAAACCAACTTTCCGACAAGCTAGGGAGCTGCAATTTGACACACTTATGCAGAATCGATGACAATTTATGAGAAAGAAAAAAATTTTCAAATCGGTTCATTGGTTCGTGTTCTAATGGTACTAACTCATTACTACGAATTGATTGTTGTAACAATTGGACATTTCGTTATGGCGAGAGTAAATGTATCTATTGTTGCAAAATTAAGCTGTATTGTTGCCACTAAATAAAACATTATAAAAGCTTGGTTTGATAAAACCTTTTTCCTCTTAACTTGTTTCAAGCCAAACTTTCATTATGTTTTAGGATATCTCTTGTAGTAGAGTTCATCACCCCTCCGTAAATTGGCAACCAAGTGGAGGGGCGACTGAAATGAACGCGTTCATCCTAAAACGCGTTCCAGTGAACGGATTTGACAAATGTTT
The DNA here is from genome assembly GCA_023313115.1 of Rhysida immarginata. Classification (NCBI taxonomy): domain Eukaryota; kingdom Metazoa; phylum Arthropoda; class Chilopoda; order Scolopendromorpha; family Scolopendridae; genus Rhysida; species Rhysida immarginata. The sequence goes on from JAHWFO010029305.1 coordinate 123,190, forward strand.
CCTTTAACGTGCATTATTATCGGTCCTGTGTATGTATATCAAGTTTCAGCTCTCTAGCTTATCAGGAAGTTGGTTTAATATTGATTGCACAATTTGTTTCGAACAGACAAATACACAGACAGAGATGTCAAGTTAAATAAAAGCGTGTAAAAAGTTGCAGATTGCCGTCATGGATATATATAATGGAAAGCGAGAAAGAGAGAGAGAGATAGTGAGGGACCAAGAGTCATAATTATTAAAATGAATTGAAATAAATTGAAATTATAAAATAAAATTGATAAATAATTGTTGAAGTTTTAACAAATTAATTTTGGGGTTTGATAATCTTGGTTCTCTAAAGATAACAGCGTAAAAACTAGCCACTCAGATTGTGCTTCGCTTTATCACAAGGTGTCACGTGTCAAAGTGTGAACAGAACGAGATCGGGAGTAATTGAAAAAGAAATAAATACTCTGTTCGGCATTGAGTTTATCAGGTTGAACAATGTTTCTGGTCTTACATTGTACCATGCATCTTCAATTGCTCTTTTCAATTCATCAGTGGCAGAAAATTGACGTTCGCCGGCATAAACTGCTCCTTGGGGGGCACGTCATAACGTGAATATTTTGTTTTCTGAACCACTCCATTTTTGATCGTGAAGTATGGATGCTGGAACAGGAATTCCGGGCCACACAAATGATCACAGGCGGGCAATAGATACTGTGTAAGGGTTTCTTGGTATGTCACCGAATTTTCTCTTCCACTGATGAAAGCCAAATTGGTGGTACCGTTGAATGCGAAGCCGCTCCAAGCCATGACAGAACCACCTCCTTGTTGCATTGAGTAAAAGTTCTTCGGTTCCTGTCGTAGGTCGTGCCGCATATGATGCCAAATCATCAAGAGCATCCAAGTTCCACTTCTGTTCATCACTGAACAACACCGACATCCATTCGTCTTTCCAGGCCATCTGTTCTATTGCCCAGCGTAGCCTGCCTTGAATGTGCTTGGCGGTTTCTTCATCATTTTTTGTAGACAACATGTCCACTCGCAATTATTCGCCGGGGTACAGTGCCTTTCAATATGTTTAACCCAGTCACGCTTTGTATCTGGCGAATAGAAAGATTTTATGTGGCTGCCAGTTATACAACGCGTCTGTCATCGCGAGTTGAGGTAACTTTGGGAGGACCAGATCGTAGTTTTTGGTAAAACGATGAACTCCTCTTCAAGACATTATAAACCCCTGCTGTGGATCTTCCAGTAATTGTGACAATATCAGCAACAGACAGTTCGTTGGTTTCAATCGACTGATTTCAGCCACTTCATCGGTTTTGAATTGAGATTGGCGAGGCATTATGAGTGGAAGTAAAGCTTACTTTGAAAAAAATGACTAACTGTGCAAACCCTGTCACTCGCATATTTACATATTGGACGTCTTCATTCAGCATCTGAGGATAGTTCTTTAAACTTTTGAGACACAGCGGTAAGACACAATAAAGAATTATTATAATAGCACTAAATATTGCATAATACACTTGCGACATATGCTCTCTTTGAAAGCATAAAACTTGAACAAATCACAAATGTTGAATCTTCGTGTCCGCTGACGTGGCGAGACACCTCTTATGTGAAAACTTACTCACCCCGGTACTTAGGCGAAGATATCCCCTGAGGAATAAACCAGAAGACAAAAAAAATGACGTTGCTTTGCTGATTCTGCCAACGCGTCGAATTGCTCTCGTTGATAGAACAAGAAAATAAAGTACAAAGAAAAAGTCTGCAGAGCTATAGCGTTGAAAGTAAGACGTCAATTGAGGAATGAGGATTAAAACTATGTTCGGCGTGAACGACTATTTCTCGCAGGGTTCACATAACATGAAGTTCGTTCGTTGACAGAAAACTCCCCCTGTTCCTACATCGAAGTATTGCAGCATGGAAAAGGGGAAGACTCCTATCCATGCGGTATCGGAGTAGGAGTCTATAGTTCATCCAACAAGAGAAAAACAGGGTGTGTCACAGAAAGTTTCAGATTAGCCAATCAGAGAAAGGGAGCCTCATGCGCTTAATCACTTCTGTCTCATGTCTCATTGAAGAAGCGCTTTATAATATTACAGCAGAAGCTTTAATATTATTCATTTGCTTTGCTTTAATTGTAATTAAAAATATTGTACACTTCATAAAATTATCTTTTAACTCAATTTTATATATATCGTTGTTCGAGATTCCCTGGGCCTTTTCTTTCCATGAGTCGAAAAGCGAGGAGAGGGGGTGGTAGCTTCGCATGAAGACGCTTCGTTTCCTTCTTGAACAATTGTTCGAACGCAAGAAAAAGAAACTTTCGTTGCCTTGGAAGTTTCTTCTATCAAAGCAGATGAGCTTTTAAAACACTATTTTCCTTTAAAGTAGCAAAATACGTTCCACACAAATCTCCCTAGCCTGGCTGTGAATAGCTTTTCCTTGTTTGGCTGAAGAGTTGTTGCACGGGCGTCGCCATTACAAATTGACTTGTGCAGCCGCTGAAGGAGAGATCCCACAAAGCATTGCGGATGAGTGAGTAGTCGATATCACACCGGAAACACACCCTGTTTTTCTCTTGTTGGACGAAGTATAGTTCGGTGTCGAGAAACACTATACGGACCGAACGAATGTCTACTTGAACGTCGCAGTTTATGATAGTTGAAAGCAGCAACGCCTACCTGACGATGTAATCGCCTCGTCGGCTCATTGTGGACGGCTCCGTCGCTCGCTGCTTCGCCGCTTGTCGAGTTTTCCTGCTCCGTCGAATGTGGCCTCGTGGAGTCCGGGGTTGACAGGTGATTCGGTGGAGGCAAGGCCCAAAAGCTCCTCCAACGCTGGACCGATGAGGTGTTGGATTCAGGACCAAATTAGCTCGTCGCCGGCGGGCGTGTCAATAGGCTGCTCGTTCGTTTCGGCGCGTGCAGTTTCCTCGCGTCGTGACCTCGTCTCATGCGGCCCCGTCCTTTTCCCGTTTCGGCGTCGTGCTCGCTGCTCTCCTAAAACGTTGCAGCGGCTTGCCCTCGCCTATATAAGCGAGACAAATCTTTCCCGAATTCAGCTCGGGCGTTAAACCATCTTCTGTCTTGGTTTCTCTCGACCTCGTGCTTTCTCCATCGGTGTCGTTTTCTATCTGAGGATCTTGCTCTTTCTCGAGATTTTCTCGGATTGTCTGACATCCGATTCTGACGTCGTCGCTCGTCACGGAGGTTCGAGCGCGTCACGATCTTTGAGGGATGCCGTTTGACACGTGACATAAGGGCGCCAAAGTATCTGTTAATGACAAAGCTATATGTTTATAAATATTAGTCAGATCGTCGGCCGAGAGCAGCGAAAGAAAAAAAAAAAAAAACGACGATCCGACACGATTCCGAAGACAAGGGGGAGGAAGGAGAAGTTGGAAAATTCCGATAGAAAAGGAAAAGCAGCGAAGCCAGCCTCCCGTAAAAGAAAATAGAAGAGACAGAAGATTCGAGAAAAATGAAGAAGACTTCTCATTGGCCAATAAAAGAAGAGGAAAGGAAAGGAACGATAGAGAGCAATATCCAGGAGCCGAGAAAGAAAGAAGGACCGAGAAATATGCCCGAGACCGATCACAGCGAAAGAATGATAAGGGAAGGTTTCCTTATCGACGATCGCCCTCAACTCTGATGAACTCAGGTGAAAAATGCCATAATTTTCGTCAGAGGAGACGAGACTGCGAAATTTCTGGAATAAGGCTCCCAGCTGACGTGAGCCGACAGAAGGACGAAACTTCGACGGCAACGGACTTTCGATATCCTAGTCAGGCAAGTGCCCACGAATTAAATATTAATGAAAATAATTTTGTCCCTCCCTTCTGCAGAAGCTTCCGCGAAGGATGTGTTAAAGACTCTGATAAGGCTTACGGCCCATTAGACGAACCCGTCACCACTGCCCACTAGCAACCGTCGCTACAAAACAATTCCTCGGAGAACCTCGCGAGCGAGGCCGCCCCTACCCCTCCGAGACTGAAGGCGTTGAAGACGACACGTCCCGAAGATCTTCCCCGGCATCATTCCCGGATACCTCCGGCCCTAGTGATCTCCGCAGTGCGCTACGAACTTTGGAATCGAGTAGTGTCAGCGATTCGGCCGTCTTAGCCACTGCCGACCACAAGGTGTCACAACTTTTTATTTAAATTTAACGCTAATTAGTTTAATTGCCTAGCAGAGTTCTAAGTCGTGAACAGGAGAGAGAACGGGAGACATAAAATGGGTTCAAACATTTTTATTCAATACACTTCGAAAGAATAAAATGTTAGACTTGAATATGAATATGAATTTTCTACGTTAAGTTCATACAATTAAATGTCGGTATGATAATAATCAATTGGTTACAAGTTTGATGATTGTCATTACTTTAGGTGACACTGAGGCGATGAGTTTGATTGACAGGGTAGACCTGGAAGTGGAGTAGAGTCATTAACCTTCAGTAATGGCCGAACGGGAGGCTCTTCCTTAAGATCAGTTTCCTTGGGCGCCGAGCAGGTACGTCTATGTACGACAGAGTGCAGGAGCTCGCTATGGTTCCAGGAATAAGAAGTTGCGTAATAAGTGGCAACCGTTGTTAGGGAAAACGGCGACCTATTTAGGTTGGACGATCCGAAGGAGGACACTGAAATAAATATAAATCACAAGCATTAGATTTAGCTTGACCACGAATTCTTAATTTTAAGAGAAGTTTATATGTGGCACAAATATCCAATAAAATGAGAGTACCAACGCCGACACGATGCCTACCAAGCGCGGTAGGCCGAATGAGGCCTCATCGACGCTACCGGCTGTGCGAGAGAAAACGCAGGGACGACGCTGGTCCTGGGAGTACTCCGGAATCGTAAAAGCAATATTAGCAATAAGGGGCGAAACTTCTGGCTCGGTCCACGACAGCTGGGCAAAAGTTTCGGATAACTCGTCTTCCGACGGCGAGGCATTCGCAACTGGCGGGACGAAGACGGGCGGCGAGCAGCTTACGCCTAACTGCTCTTCAGCAGGGAAAATCTAGTTGGGTGGATTAAAGTCCGGCACTAAGCCTTGCCATAATGTTCCATTGTAATGATCCGACAAAAGGTTATCAGTAAAGGCCTGAGCACTGGAGGATCCGTATGTTTCCTTCATACGACCATCGAATGGCGGGCTGCGGCGACGCTCACTATCACGTCAGCTTCCAAATCTCCGCTGGCGTGGGCTTCTCCGCGATACTCGACTACGTCCTCCATTTTCTTCGGACGGGTAGAAGACTCGTGTAGCTCGTGGACGAAAACCGTCGCTCCTCTTTTCCAATTTCGTCAGGCTTCCTCTTTCCACGAGGCAATCCTTATTAGCACGGGAGGGGCGGTCTTGTCTCGCCGGCCTCTTGGTAACAGTTCTCTGCCATTTCTCCGGAGCGAGACCAATAGAATTTTCCGTATGCTCAAACCGCTCCCTCGCTTGCTTTCCTTTCCATCCTAACGACGCACCATTTTTTTCCTCCCTTTCATCTTGCTTTACGTCACTTTTAAAATCTCTCTTCTTCCCCCGCCGATCGACCAATCCCGCGCTCCTTTTCTCGGCTTCTCCCCGGAGTCAGGGCGCTCAATTTTTTTTTTTCCTTTCCTTTCTTCAATTTCATTGTCATCTTTGTTTTTCTTCTTTTGCTCAAAAAACGAGATGACACAAGGCTTTCATACGGCCACAAACGAGGATTTCAGCTATAGCAAAACGCCGAGTGAAGGAAGGCAGATGCCTTCTGCCGAACAGGATCTCACAATCCAATAGAGTGGATCGTCTCTCACCCGCGCAGAAGACTTCAGCACGGCAAGCGCGCTCCGCGAAGAGATCTCTCGCTGCGAGTCGCGTTTGGCTCGCCATCTCTGTCTAAGGGTAATATGCTACTATTCTAGTTAAGAATTATGAATTAACGAAGAAACTAATTTAAGTGCTTGTTTCGTATTTCTTTATTAAACATTGCTTTCTGCCCTAGTAATGGAGTTAACGTTTTCTTCCTCGAGCATTGCACGTTCTTGATCTCTGCTAAAATTTAAATTTCTTTTTGTTATCTACTAGACACAGAGCATAACTTTAGGTAATAACTATTTAATAAAGTAATTT
>JAHWFO010029305.1:129297-142471 GCA_023313115.1 Rhysida immarginata
TTTACAAGAGAGCTCACACTCTAAGCCCGCGCAGTTACGCTTCGAGCCGCCACCTTTTGGCGCAATTCGAACTCCGACATTATTATTTAACTGATCGGATCGGTTAATAATATCGGAGCCCGAACATGTCGCAAAACTTTGTGACAATACTATTGAAATTCAATTCGTTGTGGGTTTCCGGTATACGGAGAAGGAGAAGTGGTAGTTTGAGGAGTCGTTAGTGATGAGAACGTCAAAGTAAGAGATAGACTTGTTAATTTCAGTCTCGAAGGTGAAATGGATATGGGGTGAGAAAGATTTGAAGATGATAGCGATATTAGTGGGTGAGATGGAGCGGGAATCAAAAACGATTATGATGTCATCGACATATCGGAAGTATGAAATGACAGTGGAATTAGCGAGGAGGGAAGAAACGAAGGAGAGTTCAAGGTTTTGCAGGAAGACCTCGGTAAGGAAGCTACTCGGAGGGAACCCATTCCTAAGCCAGAAGGTTGGGAATAGAAGGTGCTATTGAAGGAAAAGCAATTTTGCGTGATGACAGAGAGAATAGAGATGAGGTCGATGGTATCATGCTTATGGAAGGAGGAAGAGAGCAGGAGGTGTTCAAGGATGGTGAGGGTGTCTGGGACCAGAATATTAGTGTATAAGTTAATAATACCAAGGGACATGAAGGAATGGTATATGTCAGTACGGAAGGAGGAGAGAGAGAGTCTGTGAGGGCAAGGGAGTTCAAAACGTTGTAAGTATTAGGTAATAGTTTAAGGTTGAAGAGGAACGAGGAGAGGGATTTGGCGACCGAGTAGGCAGGGGCGGGGGAATAATTGACTACGGGGCATATGGGCATATTGGGTTTATGGATTTTGATGAGGGCATTTAGGGTCGGTGGACGAGGGTTGGGTGGAATGAGGTGTCGGAGATACTTGAAGCGGGGGGACTTATTAACAGCAGCGATGATCGATTTATGGAATTTAGGGGCGAGATCAGAAGGTAAGGTAACAAAATTATTAGCAGAGAGAAAATCGCCAACCTTGGAATTGTAGACGGATCGGTACAGGATAACAGACGAGTTAACTTTGTCGGCTTTGACGACCCGGGCTTCGGACTCGGTAAGCTTCTTCAATGAGAAGGAGGCGGCCGCATCAGTGGAATGTTCATGGGGAAGGCTGTAGGAAGTCGCATCTTTGTAAGACTTACGGATAAGGTGTTCAGCGATGGCACGAGCTGGCAGTCGATCCCTCTTAGGTAGGAGGGATAAGCCTCGTTTGTTGTCTGCGATGACGGAGTGGAGATCAGAATGGGTGGATTTCTTAAAGACTACGTGTTTTATTGTGTTCTTCCATTTATAGTGTTGTAAAGTCTCTACCAATTTTATTGATAGAAACAGCACTAAGGACTCTTCACTCAACGATTTACAGAAGAAATGTTAAGCAGTCAACAATCCCGATCGAGGATTGGAGATGCTTTACAACCTCTGGCCAAAAATATGGAATAATCCGAGAAGCGTTGAGAAATGGATACTTAGAGACGTTGCTGTGTTTACATATTTCACAACAATTTTAATCTGATACGAAATAATACATGGAATATTGGTCTGTAACTCACATACAAAAAAGAGACACCAATATTATTAAACAAAAAATCTACAGTGAGTTAACGATAGAAATGTATGGACAAAAGTATGGAATATGCTTCAGGGAGGGACAAAAGTATGGAATAATCATCTCTGTCAACATAGTGAGATCTTCCGTGATCACAGAAATCACTTAGTGATTAGATCATTGAATACCATAGATGTAGAAGTACATTTGAAATTTGGTATCATGTAAAAATTACGGTTATTATGGTAAAAGGAAAAGAATTAACTGATGCAGCAAAACTTCACAGTAAAGGAAACAGTCAACAGGGAATTGCAGAAATTATACAATGTCCCCAGAGAACTGTCTCTGAAAAATTGGCAAAAGTCAAGCAAATTGGAAGCGTAGCAAATATAAAGAGAAGCTGTCGACCATGAGCCACACCCAAACGAGATGACAAAGCTCATTCAACTTGTGAAAAAAATCGTTTCAACTCATCTCATGATATCAGTGGACATTGTGCAAAGATGGGATTGCTTTGAGCGATAAAATAATCTGATGCCGTTTGAATGAATACGATTACAGGTTACGGAAAGCCATAACCAAATCATTCATGACTACTAAACATTAAAGAGATCGTCTGAAGTGGGCAAAAACGTACAGGAATTGCTTCGTGAGGGATTGGAAACGAGTCAGCTTTACAAACGAAACGAAAATATGCCGTGGTCACGGAGACAACGATGGTCATCCTGTGTGGAGAAAATCGGACGAGAAATATTCACCCGTTTGTCTTCTTTCTACTACCAAATTTCCGAAAGGGGTAATGTTGTGGGGATCAATTACTTCTAAGGGTGTTGGAGAAATGGTAATTCTGACGACCAATGTGAATGCCAATGTGTTTCTAGAAATTTTGGAAAGATTCATGATGAAGACAGCAGAAGATCACTTCCAGGGCGAACCATTTGTCTATGAAGATGACAACGCTTCCTGTTACAGGGCAGGGAAGATTAAAACTTTTATGCACGACCAAGGTATTGACCATCTTCCATGGCTAGCCAATAGCCCTGGCATCAACCCCATTGAGAATGATTGGCATGAACTGAAGAAAATGATACATGAACAGAATCCTACAGATCTCCCACAAGAGAAGGAAGCCATTCGACAGTGCTGGCAGAACATTAAGCCTGAATACATCGCGAAGCTTGTGTTGTCACTCCCCCACAGAATTGAAGCTATTTTTAAAGGAAAAGTTGGACCAACGCCTTACATACTTTTGTCCCTCCCTGAAGCATATTCCATACTTTTGTCCGTATATTTCTATCGTTAACTCACTATAGATTATTTGTTTAATAATATAGGCGTCTCCTTTTTTGTATGTGAGTTACATACCAAAATTCCCTGTATTGTTTCGTATCAGATTAAAAGTATTGTGAAATATGTAAACACAGCAACGTCTCTAACTATCCATTTCTCAACACTTCTCGAATTAGTCCATACTTTTGTCCAGGGGTTGTAATATCCAGCACTTTTGCTCATCGCAATTGTATACCATAAGTAAAAGCAATTAAGAAGTTTAAGTCAATTTCCTAGCTTCATTTATTTTTCTAAAAATTTAATCCACTGCGAACTCGGTTATACATAAATCTTTTTTTTAATGCCGTTGCATTACTCAAATTTATTAATATAATTGTTTATATTATAGCTGCCGCCACATAAGTTGAACGACAGGATGGCGTCATTTTTAACGCCAGCCAATAGACGTTAACGGGAAGTAGCCTAAATCGCTTAGCTATTCCATGAAACATCCGCTTTAGTTTTCGAACCATTGTTTTGGTATTTATATTTAGTTTCTATTTTCGTTTTTTCTTTTAAATAGATAAATGAAATTAATAAATTAATAAATTAAAAAAAAATGACTCAGAATAGTCAACTCGAATGCAATTTGTTTCATATTATGACTTTAATAGGCTTTCCACGTTTCAACGATATCTCCACCATTACTATAGTAGAACAAGTGCATCATGGGTAAAATCCAGACAAAGCATAAGGTCCTGGAAGAAAGTATAAGGTCGCTTGATAAAACAATGCTGTGTCTAAACCGTTTATTTGTAAGATCTGTTCTTTCAGAATATTGTTCAGTAACACAAAATAAACAAATATGTGTAAAATGAATCCATTCTAAACAAAAATAATAAAATTATAACAGAAAACGTCATATTTCAGGTATTTTGCCTGGAAATAAGTTTAAGGTCGGGATGTATTTTGTTTTAATAGCCAATGATATCGCTCTTTTTTCAATAACCTTAATCATTCGGTTATTCATGGAGTCTGTGAGTTGTTTTAATACTCCAGGAAGCACTTCTCCCCATGCCTTTTTCACTTCTGCAACAAGTGCTTCCTTGGTGTTGTATTGCGACGATTCTGGTACACGGTACGCACCAAGATACCCCGTAAGTTCTCAACTGGGTTCAAATCAGGGCTACGGCTTGGCCAGTCTAATACAGTTACTTGGTTGGCTGAAACCCATTCTTTTGTAGATGCTGAGCTGTAGGTCGGTGCGTTATCCTGCTGAAAAATCCAGTCGCCTGGAGTGATCAAAGGGGCATGCGGTAGTAAATTGTCTGCCAGCATGTCCTGGTATTTTAAGGAATTCATCCTTGTGTTTATGAACACAATAGGAGTTTTCCCACCCCGCGCAAATCCACCCCACACCATTACCGAACCCCCACCAGCTTGCCTCTTGGAAAAATATTCTTGATTCCCACGGATATCATGCCAATATCGAGTGAAACCATCAGACCCGTCTAGGTTAAATTTTTTCTCGTCAGAGAAGACGACATTTTCCCATTTTTCCCCAAAGGATACACATTTCTTGGCAAAGGCAAGTCTTGCATCTTTGTGAGCTTGTATCAGTGGTGGTCTTGCCATCATCTTGGAGAACGACAGATGAGGATCCGACGAGAGTACACGTCTCACAGTTCTACTTGTGCATTTTAAGTTCAACTGTTCTTTAATAACAGCCGAGGAATGATGTTTTGTGCGGGCTAATCGCAAAGCCCTCAGTTTCTCTCGGCGAGTCATTGCTGGTGGTCTCCCTGATCTTGTCTTGACGCCATAATTGTCTTGATCTTTTAAGAAATTATTTACAACAGTTTTTGATCTTCCAATTTTTGCAGTTATTTTGGATCCAGTTAGGCCAGACTAATTGAATGCCACAATTTGACCTTTTTCAAACTCAGAAAGATGCTTTCCTTTCGGCATTGTGAAAGTCACAAGATACAAGGAAAATGTGTTAATAATTTTACTTTATCTAACTCAAGAACACCTATTTAGCATGTATTTGTATAATTATGAGTCGGTGGTCGGCATGTCTCATTAAATTTAGGGGAAATAGGAAGCGACCTTATAGTTTCGTCCACGCAGAATTGCTGAAATATCACATTTATTACTATAATTTTATTTTTTATCTTTACTATGGACTCTTTATTGTTTATAAATATTCTTTACGTGTTGTTGAACAATATTCCGAAAGAACAGATCGTAAAACTAAACGGTTTCGACACAGCATTGTTTTTTCAAGCGACCTTATACTTTCTTCCAGGACCTTATTGATGAGATGACTTACTGCGCATGTCAAAAAGATCGTTCAACTTACGTGGCGGCAGCTATAAACAAAAGCTTGACTTTTGTACTGTGTATTCTTCCTCCAGTTCTCTGTACACATTTAATTATTTCTAATGAAAATAATCATTACACCTATGATACGGCTATATTGGTAGGCCTCTCGTCAAAAGGTCCATGGCTGGGTTGGAGCAGGAGATGTGATGAGCTGCTAGTCAGCTGATCGAGGCCAGCGAGAGACAGGCCAGGGCACTCAAAAATCACATGATCATCGGGGTCAGGGTAACATTCCATTCCATCCTTCATTGTTTCCAACAAACAAAAAAATACTTATTGTTAAAATCCAAGATGAAGACAATGAAGGATGAATTGTTGGCCGGACCCCAATGATCATGTGACTTTTGAGTGCCCTGGCCTGTCTCTCGTTGGCCTCGCAGCTGATAAAGTGATGCAATTGTAGCCTAAGTTATTCCACCACGGCCAACCAAAGCCAAGCACGTGGCCATCGCGCTAAACAAAGATGTACAACGGCAGGCAACAATTACAAGGGAAGCATTACACAACATTGTTCATGAAAATACAAATTGTGCCATCCCGCGAGGGCCCGAGCTCAATTGGCTCGTGCCCGACCGGCTGACACTCGCGGGGGAGGCCCAGAGTTGTTGTGGACTCGCTTATGGTATTGGGCAGCAGTTTGGGTGTGAAGCACTGACCTTTAAAGCAAAGCATATATCAAAACAAATAACTATAAGGAATTAAATTTTACATGAAGCAGTATTGTTTAAGACTTACAAAAACCGTTCCTAAAGATAAATATAGTTTCAAAAATATAAACCCTCAACAAAAGTTCCTTCGGCTTCAGTGATATAAAATAACTTGTAAATGGCAAACACTCCACTCATGGCTACTAAACGATAAATGAGAAGGATGTACAGTCTAGTGCAAAAAGGTTTTTACCTGCTCCGTAGGAACTGAGCTTACCGGATGTTGATCGATTGCAAAATCAGGTACTTTTACTGAGAGTCAAGGCAGATTAGACTGGACGAAAATAGGGTAGCAGGTAAACGCTTGGGATGTGCTATTCACGTGCTCAACTATGACTTAAGTCTAAACCTTTATGCACTAGACTGTACAGGGTGTTCCAAAATGTTTTAGACAACTTTTGATTATTATATAAAAAAATATTTCAAACAAAGAGAAATGGTTTTCAACATATTGTTTATCAACTCAAAAAGTTTTTTGTTGCAGCATTAAAACGCTAGGTGTCGCCGCACCTTCCTTCCTGTGACAGTTTCCGGAAAATGACGATTTGCGTAGAGAAAACACAATTTTGTGGCATGGTTTATTAAGACTGAATCTGGACCACAAACTCACAGGAATTTTAGAATACTGTATGGAAAGACCCTACCAACTAGAGACCAAATTGCGAAATGGCATGAACAGTTCATGACCAATGGAAGTGTTCAACCAAGGTAATCAACAGGCTGACCAAGCACTAGAAACGAGGCTGTGGATCCTGTACGGCAGGCTTTTCAACGTAGGTCTCATAAGTCGATCAGATCAAGAGCCAGATAGCTCCAGATTCCTGGAACAACTGTTCACTATGTCTTACACAAAAACCTTAAACTTTATGCCTATAAAGTTCAACTTGTGCAAGCTTGGAAACTAAGTGATAAACCACAACGCCGAGCTGCGTTATGTGCTTGGAGCAGACAGAAATGTTTGAAAATTAATGTCAATAAGACACAAGTCATGTTCTTTTACCAGAAAAATAAGCAAAATGTTCCTAGAGCCTCTAACATCTATTTTGATAATTGTTGTTGAAGAAAAGTTACGACGACCGACACGGCCTCTCCCCATCAGCCAATTATTTACTTGACATGTTGCATTTTTTTTAAATCTTACCCAATTTAATAAGACTGTCAATCATAAATATGTTATACTTGATTTGGTTCTGTCATCGGCTAAATTAGGTGTTGAATTGACAATGATGAAAATTTTTTGAAGTCTGTTGTTTTCAGATGAGGCAACTTTTCACGTGCCTGGTAAGGCCAATCCCCATGAAGTACTTGAAGTCGAGCTTGACAGCCCAAAAATCAGCGTGTGGTGCGGGCTTTTACTTGTACATGATCGAGTTATTGGCCCATTTTTTTTCATCGAGCCAACCGTTAACTCCAACACCTTAATATGCTTAAACAATACGCATTTCCACAACTTCAGGACGACCAAGCAAACGTTTTCTTCCAACAAGATGGTGCCCCTCCTCACTGGGCGTTAACAGTCCGAGATGCGCTTAATGCCGAATTCCCTCAGCAGTGGATTGGGCGAGAGGGCGTTCGTTGTGGCCACCTCGTTCACCTGACCTGACACCTCTATATTTTTTCCTGTAGGGTTTTCTTAAGGAAAAAGTGTACAGCACAAAAGTCAAAAATATGGCGGATTTCAAGTCCTGCATTGTTTCTGCAGTTAGTTTGGTAGAGAGGCGTTGCTGGCATGAACATGGGCAGAGGTTGAATATCGTTTGGATGATGCCCATATTGAACTTTATTAATATACAAAAACTTTTTGAGTTGATGAACAAATTGTTGAAAACCATTGTCTCTATCTGTAATAGTTTTTTATATAATGACTAAAAGTTGTCTAAAACATTTTGGAACATTCTGTATATGATGAAATGGTGAAGCTACACGCAGAAATCCAATGATATGGCTACGTTGGGTAGGCCGCTCGTCAAAAAGATGTGATGAGCTGCTAGTCGAATGATGTAGTGACTTTAACAGTACTGTCAATATTGTTTTTAGTGTTGTCATCCATTCATGTAAATTATTACAATTTATTTATTTGCTATAATCTTCATCGTTTTCTTTATTTTTCTGAGGTGCACACTAAATTAAGAGACCCACTGTATACAGAACTTACATTGGCATAGCACGTTATTAGGAACATTTGCCAGGCAGTTACGAGAGGAGCCTTCCGTAAAGTAAATAATTAGTGAAATATTGTTGAACCAGATCATTGTTGAATTAATTCATTGTTGCCATAGACACACACACACACATAAGGAGAGATACATTTCTTTTAATTCATAGATATGTTTTTCACACAAGTTTCCTTGATAGATACACATTCACAACATAAAAAAAACAAAATAAAATCAATAATTGTTTTAAGAAAAATATGTCATAGGTCATGAAAGGTACAGGGGGGACTTATCGTGAAAATGCTTCACGGACAAAAAACGAACAAACAAACCCGACAAAAAAACGCACAGTCACCACCCGACATAACGTGTTGACTGCTAAGCAGAGTAACTTACACATGAGCTAAACAAGAACAGCTATCGGAACGTATCATTTCGGGGTTGGGAAATATCATTAACTTCAAGTGCAACTAATACAGGATGTTTTAGTTATTCTGTCCAATCCTTGCTTGCTTATTTATGTTTACAGATGGTTAACACTTAGTTGAATTAAATTTGAATGCATAAATTTCTCAATAGATGGCAGCATTCGACAGCGATAATTTTTTTTATTCGGGAGTTTTCATTTTCGTTTATTTAATCTAAATGCAATTCGCTGTTTAAGTTATAATAGCGTCCAAATAAAAATCATTATTATGGTTTCATGTAAACAAAAAATCTCCACAAATGATAAAAATAATGAAAAAAAAAGTCTCGATCTCTAGGAGGGAAAATAAGCAAGGAAATAAGAGCAAAATAAAAATAAAGCTTGCTTTTACCCATCATTACCTTATGTTTCGGGCATTAACTCCAGTTTTCATTTATTAATTTCTTATACTTCATTCCCTTCTATTTCCACCAATATTTCCCCATACAAATAAGAAATAATTGAAATTTGCTTTGCTTAATGAGTTGTGAATTCCTGGCTCATTTCCAATAATAATCTACACACGTTTTATCTCTATGAATGGATCAATTAAATTTAGCAATCCCACATCCTGAAATGGCGTTTTTGCTATAGGGTAAAATTAACGAATATACGTATATTGAGTTTAATAATGCATAATATAACAATGGCAAATTTTCTAAAAATAAGTCAGCCAAGTATTAGTCATATCAATTATACAGGAAAATTTACCCTTGAGAAATTTGTTTCCATTATTAGCAAAAGTCTGATATATTCTGTGTACATATTTTATTTAGATTAGTTAATGTCTATGTAGTTTAAATCTTTTTTTTTACATTTGCGCCTCGTTGCACATAATTTGTTACTGTATGTTAGAATTAGAATGACTTTTTTTTTTAAAAAATGGGCCCGATTGCCTTGGAAATAAAGGAGCCTTGAATGAGATCTGTTAGTGAGAAAACCAGAATCAAAAGTATAAATTAAATTATATAAATAATAAGAATCTGCAGTTGAATATAATCTAATCACGTTTATTTAATTTCAGTGAAGAGCTAGTATTACAAATAAATGCTTTGGAATTTACTGTATTAAAAAGAAATAATTGAAAATACATGATGAATTAACGGAAAGATTCTTCGAAATACCACATTGAGGAAAACCGCAGAAAAACAAGGTTTAAATTATATAAACTAAGAAATTATGAAATAAATTTTTAATAATCTATATTGCTAAAAAATAATTACAATTTCACATTCTTTATAATTTCACCAGTAACGAATATGTAAATTGCACTTTTCACTCAATCGTGATATTTTTTTGATTAAAATGAACAATTAAATTGTACCTCTTTTGATCAGCAGTAAAGAATGAAATAAATTTCCATTTATTCTTACCTCAAATTCCGTTTAAAATATTTTTAAAAATGTTTTAGAGTATTTTTATTTATTTATTTATTTATTTTGCTTTTGGTAATAATTTATTTTCAAGGATTTATTTTTGTTGATGAAATGCATGTTCGTTGCTGAACCTGTCTTTTGTCCAAATAAACATTAAAATTATATTGTATACTGAAGATGAATATAGTGAATCTGTTTGCATGATAAGAGAGTTACCACGTGATTAATTATCTTGTCCAATGTGTAAGAATCATATATTTCCCTTCAGAATAAAATTAATATTATTACGAAAACTTTTATTACAGTATGAACTGTAATACATACAACTTCAACTCTTCCTGAGGCACAGCCTCAACGGGAGGATATAGGTGAACAATAGGTACAACTTTTAACAAATGTAAATACAGGGTGAGGTTTTTAAAAGTGACCCGGTGAACAAATGACCAGTGCTAATAACCCAAAGTAGGTGCTGGAAGTGCCCTCCATTGACCTCGAGGCACGTGTGAAGGCGTGTCCACATGTTCCTGAAGGCACGAACAAGGGTTTCCGATAGAATGGCCTTAATAGCTGCCTGGACGTTTTGTTGAAGGTCGGCGACTGTGCGCGGATTGTTCTGGTAGATCACACCTTTTAGTGCAACCCAGATGAAGAAATTGCAGATTGATAGGTCTGGCGACCGTGATGGCCAAGGCTTTTCTGTTCCTCGACTGATCACATGTTCGGGTGGGTACACTTCCTGGATACGGGCAAATGTTGCGTGTGCAGAATGGGCTATTGCACCATCTTGCTGAAAGTAAGCATTGGCACGCTCGTCATCAGTAAGTTGTGCGGCGAACACGTTGAAGATGTTGTGCGACAAACCCAGTTGCTGAGACAGCCGCCGTGATGACGTTTTGGGATTGCGTAGCATGTGTTTTTCAGCAGCAGCAATGGTTGCTGTAGTACGGACCATCCTTTTGCGCGCTTTCTTTGCATTCAGTACTGATACCGTTGCATGCCATTTCGCAATTAAATTTTGCATTGCACTTTTAGCAGGAGGTTTTATCGCATTAAAACTAACAACAGTAACATAGGGTGCCATATGGTATCATAAGGGAACGTGCTACTAAACCAATTCTAGTATCATTATTTACTCGTTATATTCAGTCATGACACGTTGTTACGAGCTGTTTGATGTATTACATGCCATATCTTACCATTGAAAGTTACAACAGTACCACAGGATACCATTAGGGCACGTGCTACTAAACAATTCCCAGTATCATTATTTACGCGTTATATTCATTTATGAGATCCTTACACGTACACGTGTCACTAGACCAATATCTGCTATCACTGGTTACTCTTATATATTCTTTCATGACACATCGTGACGAATTGTTTGATATACTACCTGAAATATCTGGTTACAGGAAATTTTTAAGGGTGTATCATAATTGTACCATTAGAGCGCGTACCTATTCATGGTATCTCACGTTCGATTATGTTCGTGCTCTGTCCCATATTGATGAAAACAGAGTGCGGTAAAGTTAATTCGTTTTCAAGTTATCTTAATAATTAATAAACTTCCTACGAGTTTTCCCGAAATTTAGTTTTTCCTAGTAAAATAAAGAAATCCGAGTTTTCCCGAGTTTTACCGGAAAACGTTTCACTTCCGAGCGTGACGGATCAGCACTTTCACTCTCCAGCAAAATTTTGTATGCGGTGCGCCTATAGAAGTTTTCACTTCCAAAAATAAATTTAAAAATTTATTATCAGAATTTCCTTCCCTCCCTTGACATTCGGTAGGTATAAAATCCGCAGAATAATTTTTTTTTTATCTACAATAAGAGAGCACATAAAATTATTTTTAAAAAACAGAAGATATTTCTTGGAGAGATAAAATTTCTTACAAGTTTGGTCTATACCGTGTCCATAGAAAATATAGAAAATATTTGTTTCCCTTACCGTATAAAAAATTCATTACAAATTAGAAACTTGTTAATTAATATAAAATTCAAAGCAAATTGGAATATCTGGAATTGGATATTAAATACACGTATAATAATATCCATATTGTATCGGTCTTAGAAATTATATACGAAATTTAAAAAATAAATTTAGTTTTGAGACTGTTATAAGTATTTTAAATACTTTATCATTAGAGACTTTTTGCAACCTCAACGATATGCGAAATACGAAAGGCGAAATGCGAAAGGTGACATTTCGTCTTTTTCCTTTCGTATTTCGTTCTGAGAGTTTCTGCACCCGCGAAATAAGAAATGAGAAAAGAGAAATGCGAAAAAGAGAAATTCCAGATTTTCGATACTGCCAACATCAGATGTTACTTCTACACTGCTCAGCTCACTCTGATATCTGATTCTCAGCATCATGGCAGCAAGGAGAAGTAAGTATTATTAAAGTTTAAAGTTATTATAGTATATAATACAGTATATCTAAATATAACTGCGAAGCAGTTTTCTCGTCGGACTTGGTTAACGCGAGGAACTTTCTGTCAGAGCGTGGAGGTTGCGCGCAGCACGCATGCGCGATGATAAATTTGGTTACCAAAGGTGGCAACGAAATTTTTTAGAATTTTCGTATTTCGTTCGACCAAACCTGGCATGACCACACGATACATGGCAGTCACATGACCAAAATGCCACCTATCGCATTTCGCCTTTCGTATTTCACATATAGTTTGAGGTTGCAAAAAGTCTCTAATATGTATGAACAATACCCAATTTACTATTAATAACAAGGATTAAAAGCAATCTAATGGTTTGCCAATGGGAAACCCTTTATCCCCTATTCTGACTGATATTTATTAAAATTAGTGGGAAACAGATATTATTAATAAACCATTATTGAATGATATAATCAAGTACCGAAAGGCTAAATGAATACTGCTACATTAACCATTGAAGAACTACGTTGCTTATATATTCCACCGTAAACTTCTAATTTATAATTTGTGTATTTTTGATCATTTCCCACTATCATTATTTACTCGTTATTTTCACTCATGACACTTTGTTACGAGTTGTTTGATATATTACATGCTATATTTTAGCATTGAAAGTTCCAACATTATCATATGGTATCTTACGTTATCATTAGGGCACGTGCTACCTAACCATTCCCCACTATCATTATTTACTTGTTATATTCACTCATGACACTTTGTTACAAGTTGTTTGATATATTACATGCCATATTTTAGCATTGAAAGTTCCAA